>JAIPRK010002042.1:0-31873 GCA_025469195.1 Chaitophorus viminalis
GATGATAAATGTAGAAGTCCACAAAAAAAGCATTTCTCAATACTTGTAACTTGTTATATAATAAATTAAAATTATCTACTAATAAACTATTTATTTATCGTTTAATTGTTTATATTCTATTAAATTAATCATAAAGATTTTGTGGAAGTTATAAAATAAATAATGAGATACCAAATTGTAAGAATCAAACTAAAATAATGTCGCGGTAAATGAATTTAAGATATTAGCGCCATGTGTAAGACAAAGATAGTAACACCATTAGTATGTCCCATCTCGTTCTAACAGTCCGTTTCGGGCAACACTGCTTGGTAAGCATTCCAGTTATCATATAGTTCAATGTGTTTACCACGGCTGTAGCATGATAGTGCTGTTGATACTACTATCATTGATTATAAATACTAGTATTTATAATCAATGCTACTATCTACAGCCGTGATGATAATTGGTATTTAATTTTGTGTACAGCAGTTAGCTAGTTAACTAGTTAGCAATTTAGCGTGTTCGAGCAAGTGCACTTGTCAGTTGTCTCAGTTGTCTGGTTTCTGGTTGTCTCTCATTGGTGAACAGTTTTCCGTTTGTGTTCGCAATAATTATTGGTTTATGGCTTTTGAACAATCTAATAACATTTATTTAACTATTAAAATGTCTGTATATTCAGTTCGTTAATTTTTATTAATAACTTAGTAAAATGCTTAGCATATCTAGCAATCTGTCTAGCAATAAGATGTCGAAAAGTTCTGGTATTTCTTTTCATTAGTACCTATAAATAATAACCTGTGCTTTATTATTATTCGTTTTATAATATACAACCTTATTATAATATATTCATATTTATATTATATATTTCAGGGTTTCGACTATTGGAAGTATTAACGCCAAATGGTTAAATTTCATAATTGAAAATAGCCAAAACACTGTTAAAATAACAAAGAACAATTTAATTTGTTCCATACATTGCTTCCAATTATTTTAGTTTTCATTAAAATAAAAACATGAAGATTTTAAAATAAACTGCTGCTTCAATATTGAACGTCATGACAAATGAAACGTAAGTTGTGGTATTAATATATCTCCTCGTATATCTCCAAAAATATATTTATAAGTAAAACTAAATATTTAGAGTTTATGTATTGTAATAATTTTGTTTAGCCTAAAAAGAATTGCATAGAAAACAGAACCATCCCTGTCAAATGTTAAAAATACAGAAGTGGTAACCATCTTCTCATAAAAAGAACCGAATCCAAGGTACCTAATAAATACAATTATTTTAATTATTTCACTGATAATATGATTTTTTTATTGATTAAAAATTATAATTTTTATTATATTCATACATAAGTTATCTTATATTATTGATGTTGATGAAGTAAATGCAAAAAAGGGCTATATGGATATTTTTAATATCTTTAATAATCATAAGATTTCATTAACGCCCATATTATATTAAACAATTGAGTTTAAAGCATGTTTTATTAAAATTATAAATATTAGGGTATTTAACTACTAAGGTATTTATGATAACAACAATAATTAATAATAGTATTTAATATAAAATGATTAATTTTTTAATTCTATCTAAAAATTTTATGACATTATTACCTAATTTACAATTTCTTACTTAACATAAAATCCGAGATAAAATCATACTTAATGACATTGGTGATTTATTATTTGAAACTTGGACAAAAAGGCCAAAGTTTAGATTTTTCATCAAAATTAAAATCAAAATAATTTCATTACAGCTTTGTAGCATAGGACATAATATAGGTCAATTAAAATTATAGTTCTGAGTAGAACGATTTATTAAAGGTTATTTTAGATCCTGAGTAAAACATAGGAATCAACGAACCTATATCCTCCAAAATTTCTGGACAGTTAATTTGATTATTTAATATTTTAAAAATAAAAAAACATCAATACATTTCCGAAAGACTGAGTATGTAAACTTAATTTTAAGGCTAGTTCATCAACTGTATATTAAGTCAAAATTTTATTTCAAGTACCCTAAGTGAGATTATATTTATTTAAATTATTCATGTGACCAGATTGCGGTGGGTTCCATAGTATGGACCTATACTCAATATTTGATCGTACTAGAAAACATTATGAAGTTCTTAGACATTGAATATTATTGATGTATCACAGTGGTGGTTATAACTGGTCAATAATGAGGGGAAGAGTCGAAATTGATGTACAATA
Source organism: Chaitophorus viminalis (assembly GCA_025469195.1). Classification (NCBI taxonomy): domain Eukaryota; kingdom Metazoa; phylum Arthropoda; class Insecta; order Hemiptera; family Aphididae; genus Chaitophorus; species Chaitophorus viminalis. The sequence goes on from JAIPRK010002042.1 coordinate 2,200, forward strand.
TACAAAAACGCCAGTTGAATAGAAACCTATAAACATTCCCCAATATTTTGAATTAATAAAGTATACACTTGTAACATAAAAAAAGGTTTTTATTAATTACGAGTATAATCTTACAGTCACAGCCATCTTAAGGTTTTATGGAGCTTTATATAATATTTAATTATGTTATATACATTTTTAACTCTTATATACATAATGTATTATTATTATTTATTTATTTATTAAATATACTTTTTGGTAAAGAGTACAATTTTGTTTGAATTTCTGTTACTTATTGTTTTATATTATTGTTTATTATAATTTCAAAATAGATGGTAAAAAATACATCAATTAATATTTTAGAGTTAAAAATTAAATGTAATTCATAAAATAAAGATTAAAATAACTGTCATAAAAATAGTATTGGTAATAAATTTGTCAATTGTAATATACTTTTTAGTGGTATTTCTTCCTAGCTTTTTCATTCACAAACTCTTCTATAACATTTTTATAATCTAAACTTAATACTTAATAGTATATAATATGTTCAATAATCAATACTCATTAAAGATTTTAAAGGAGTTCAAGCGTTTCTGGTTCATGGTAGGCATCTACTTTTAAGCTCTTCTTTTATTAAATTTAACTTAGAAAATGTAAAATGAAAATCCTCACTACAGTTGGTAATCAATGTTAATACAAAATTTTGAAAGATATTAAATGTTTAGAAATATTTCTTCTTGTTTATTTGATTTTAAACATTTGTGTTCTACAAAGAAATTTCAAGTTTCGCAAATGTTTTACCATAGACTTGTACTTCTTTTAATTTCAAAATTTTTTAAAATTGAGAATAATTCTGATTTCTAGTAATATATTTTATTATATATATATATAATATTTAATAAATAAATATAGTATAAAAATAATTTTATTTATACTAAGCTTATTTCTGAATGGAGTGATGGAATCTATTGGTTTTAAAAAACGAATGTTTCAAATGCTTGTTAATTGCTTAAAAATTAGTATATTTTAAAAAAAAAATACTTAAAGAAAATACCAATATAAAAAACTGGTAAAAGGTTCAAATTTCTGCAATTTATACTTTTTGAATAATAAAAAATATTTAAGATCGTTATTTTTTGCAATTTAGTAATAATATAAATTTCAAACGGTCATAACATTTTTTTCTTAAAATAGTTTTTTGGAGAGCAACTAGTGATATGGATAAACTAGTGTTAAAATTTTCAACTACAAAATAACTTTCAAATTATCGGGATTTTAACATATTTTATACGAATTTGAACTTTATAGGCTTATAAAAAATATTTGGGTGAAACGATTTCCAATTTTTGTTAGTTGCGATAAGTATAACTTATAATAAAACTTGTATTAAATTTTTAAGAGTTTTCGGACAGTTAAATTTTTTTTATCGGTATTTCAAAAAAAAAAGAACCGGATGGGCCTCGGTCTGCTGTACAGTTGGGGGTGGAGTGCACCTCGTTCATAGGATTGGTCATTACAATGGATTTGTTAAATTTCAATGCAATGATAGATATCATTGTATACGAATAACGATTTTGAACGGAGATGTTGGTGTACAATAGGTATATTATAATATAGTATGTTATATTTAAATTGAAATATTATAATGTCAATATTTGCTTTTCAAACGCTTATAAAAAATAATTAGGCCGATGGATTTGAATAATTTTGAAATGACAGTAAAAACAACTTCAGTGGAATCTTCTATTAAATTTTCAAGTATTTTGTATCAGCCAAATTATTTTATCAACAATTATTATAAAAAAAAAAATGTAAAAAAATCGAATATTTCAAATGTACTCAAAGTTGCTTAAAAATCAGTATTATATTTTGAAAAAAATATGAATTAAAGAAAAGGCCAATTTTAATTAATGGTAAAAATGTCGAGTTTCTTCCACTTATACTTTTTGAATTATTACAATTATTTAAAATCGTTTCAGAATAAATCGATTTTTTATGCAATTTCGTAAAATTTAAATTTCAAACGGTTCTACAATTTTTTTCTTAAAGTCCAGTAGAAATAACATGCAAATTATTACAATTTTGTCATATTTCATAGTGAGTTTTTCTCCAACTCATGAAATGAAAAAAAAAAGTAATTTAGTTTACCAAGTTTTTTGGTTTGACCAAGGGGGGGGGTGATCCACTGATATCCCAATATTGTCTGTTTATAAAATCTAACATGCCCATTACTTTATTGTGTATTTATGATATGTGTTTAGACTTATTAGTGGCGGATTATCCACTAGGCTCGTGAAGCTCGAGCTTAGGGCAGCAATTTGTAGGTGGCAAATTTTTTATGTTTTATTTTTTTTACTCTAACAAAAATAAAAAAACATAAAGATTAATGACCTTCAATAATTCATTATTTTTGGTATTGGAGAATTCGAAATTTAATAATTTAAATCTTTGGGGGAGCCTATTCTTGAAACGTCGATTTGCGTAAACGACCGTGGCAGTTCGAAAACACGTGATGACAAACCGCCCAAACCGACAACAAACCGACAAACCGAAATCATTGGCTATTTGTTTTTAGTTATAACCATAAATACTACTTATACCTAATCAATGTTATTACGTATTATGCATTTACGCGTAACGCATGAGAAATACAAGGCCACTAAATAAGAATAAGCCAAAATCGTCGTTTTTCTCACTAATAAGTCGTCTGATGACGATTGATAACTGATTAAGGGGATTGTAATCCATGATCTTCTGTGTTTGTCTATCACACGCCCAACATAGGAATTTAGATATTTTCTATTTCGAACGTACCGATCGATTAATTAATGCGATAAGAATTTTGAAAATTGATTTGAATTCGTCGTTAAGTCTACTTTAGATCGACTTTCCCACTTTTTTTAATTTTTGTACTTAACATCCCTAAAAATTAACATTTGTTGATTTTTATGTTTCCAATTCGTTTAATTATATTTTGTGAAAATTTGGGGGACAAAATCATAAAATTGGGAAAGTCGACCTAAAGTAGACTTAACGACGAATTCAAATCAGTTTTCAAAATTCTTATCGCATTAATTGATTGATCGGTACATTGGAAATAGAAAACGTCTAAATTCCTATGTTTCGCGTGTGATAGACAGAGACGGAAAATCATGGCTTACATCCCTTAACGAATAACTGGTTGACGATAATATTGTTGGCGAGTTGCTGAGTAAATATAAATAAATTTATCGGCAAAAATGTTTGAATGTTCGACGAAAAGATATGATTATTTTTAACCCATATTCAATATACCATATACGTATATACTAATTGACACAGTGACGGTCGTAATCCTAATGACATTATTTGGGTTTATTATTATGACTATAAATGTGTGTAAACACGGAAGTACCCATCATATTATTTTGATTTCAATTTATTTTGCTGTGAACGTCTGAACACATTGGTCGCCCTCGCCTTTTGTAGTTTTGTTTTTGTATACCTAGTGGCTGTTTCTGTGCAGCATAGTTCGAACTACCACAAGTACAACTTAATATTTTCGAGGTCTATTGAATTATTCGTAAGTATATATTATGATTTTATGGTGATCAGCCTATATTACATTGTACTTATAGCTAGGGTGTTCCCATCAATTTTGTTGAGTATACTACACTGACGAGTGTCTGAATATGGACATTTTTATGATTTGGTTTAGACATTGGTGGTGGTGAATTAGGAAAAAATTTAAGTGTTGGCGTCTGTTCTGGAATGTTCGTGGGACATTAGTCGGGTCTTCGGGAATACCGATTAGATAGCGATCTGGTTTTCCGTCGAATGTTCTAGAACAGATACCCCTGTATATTGATGCACGATTGAATGATTCAATAGTCATTGCTCATTAGTCAGTCAGTCGATTAATTTACGTAAGACGGAATGTAGTCGGCTCGGCGCGTATTTTTGAATTAATGATCTTTGAAAGTTTGAAATAAATTTTATTCGTGAAAGAAATCATAATTGGTATATTATATTTCTTTTTTTTTTATACATATCCTTATACTGTCGTTCCCGGTGTGCCAACAAAAGCATACATTTTTATTTTCTCGAGAAATATAAATTAAAACGATTTAAGTAAATCTACAAACAAATTCTAATGCCTGTTAATTTGTCCATAATGTTGGCTATTTTTTGGATACTTCCGAAATTTTTGAATTATATCGAACAGCAAAAATCAAAATTGCCCTGGTGTATGTAGTGCGAGGATGGATCATCAACAGTAGTAGGATTAGCTTTAATTTACCCTTCTTTAGAAAAGAAACTATCTAACATGCCACGCTTAAAATTATTTAAATGCTGCATAATGTCACACAAAAATTAAAAAAACACTAGAAATAAAAGTAAAATGTAAAACAGCACAGTATCAATATTAAATTAAATAGTATATCATTACAAATCTGTCGATTCACTTGGACTTGATAGTTGATATGGTCGTGATGTACATAGGTACACGCTTCGTTTAACACGTTGAGTGTCGGTGTAATCGACGAGCGTAGCCCGTGTAGCCGCGCCTAAACTAGACCGCGCACGTCTGTCGACTACGTGTCGACGTCGGCCACCAGGGCAAAACCGTACTTTTACAGCCTATACTCATTATTTATTATTTTGATGAATGATGAATATAATACATTTATAAATCGTTTTGTTGAACCTATTTATTAAATAATATGATTATTTAAATTTCCCGTTTCATTTTCCTTAAAATGTTATACTTATTTATAAAATTACACAAGTTTTGCTGTACAAAAACAATATTTACATAACATTATATGTAATAACAAATAAGTAATAACTATTATAACTGTATATGTGTAAGAGTCGATAGTCATTGAAAATTTGAAACATAAACCAAGAGATAAGCTACAAAAATACATCATTGCAGCAGGTCGCCTTCATCGACGATTTCCAGTAAAAGAATACCCATAACATTGCTAAAAATAAACGAAAATGAAATCCAAATACACCGTTTAAATGAAGACATTTTACTGAATAACGACCCATAAAAACGGAAGAATTGCCCTGATAACCGAGTGAATTATAGGACCATAAAGATGGGCATAACATTTTTCGACTACCCGTCGACCGCGGCACTCAACGTGTTAACTAATTATTACATAGAAATGTTTAATGAAGTTAAATATGCATCGGTCGCCGAATGATGCCGATAACCGGTACTCGTATATATCTATAGCAATATCTTGATATACGATTAAAAAGCTTTAAATATATAAAATAGAAATAGAATAATACAATAAGATAATTCTCACTCCTAGGACGGTTATATTACACATCACTCTTCGATGTTAGCCCATTCAAATTACGATCCCTGGTTAGTACTTAAAAAAGGGGGCGGTAAACACTGAACGTGCCTCAGAGCGCCGAGAAGGTTAATCCGCCACTGCAGACTAATGTAGGATCAACTGATAGTATAATTCCTAGGTTTTTGATAGACTGATATTTTGACCGTCTAGATAATAATTATTATAATGGTCTTTTTCCTGGTAAATGATATTTTAATTTTATTGAGCACATTTATCTACTTTGATTTTTAACCGTTTCTCTTTATATTAATTACAGAAATTATGAAATTCTTCTTGTAGTTTATTGTTATCCTCTAGTAAATTTATCACTATATATAGTTTAAAATCATTAGAAAATAGTGATAATATACGATATTTTAACTTGTGTTCTATTTATAAGTAAAGATGCTTTTTTTTTTTTTAATTTTTAATAAAATAAGACATTTCTAGCCATTGTAGGCTATCTATATCTATAGATAATAAGACAATATAAGTTTGTAGCTATTTTAATAGGTTAATTATAAATATAAATATAAATTACGGACAGTAAGTTGTATATACAATTTATAAACTAAATAATACAGTATGATTACAGATACTTGAGATACTATATAAATGCGAAAACTATTACCGGTATATACAGACTAGACTGGAGGTTGATTTTGAATAATGAGGTCGTGAGGGCGGCCGCGTTTTAGACGTCGTTGAAGTGGTGGATGAATATGGAGATTGTAGTGAAGTGAGCCTGTTGAGTTGAGTAATGAACTATGAAATTTTCTCGATAGTTTGCGTTAAATGTCTACGATTTTAACAATTTGGAGGTCTTTGTGAATATTTTCATTTCAAATGAACCACGGAGCATTTGTAATAATTTTTAGCACTTTATTTTGAAAAATTTGGAGTTTTTTTAGGTGTGTAGCCGAACAGTTCCCCCATACCGGACAAGCATAAGTTATTAATGGCAGTAGAAGTTGCTTGTATATGAGGATTGAACATTTTTTTTGAATGACTGATTTTTTATTTATTATTGGAAATATCATTGATAGACGTTGATATGCTAAATGTAGTTTTGCTGATATATGAGGCTCCCAGGTCAACCTCTTATCAAGAGTGACTCCGAGGTATTCGACACTCGGTTTCCAAGGTATAGGCACGTTGTCGAATTTTAATAGTAGTGGTATGGAGTTGCGACGAAGATTGAAAATGATTGCTGTACTTTTTGATGCGTTTATTTGAATCTTCGAATCTTCTTAAAATCGGTGTTTTTACACCATTCTGATAATACATTTAAGTGGCTTTGTAGGTTATGAGTTTCCGCTTCTATATTACGGGATTCACTGTAAATAGTGGTATCATCTGCGAAAAGGGCCATATTGGTGCGTGGTGACTGTGGGATATCAGATATATAAATGTTAAATAAAATTGGGGCCAGCTTGGAGCCTTGGTGGGGTACACCGGCAGTGATAGGCTGGAGGAGGTCAGAGAGAGTTGTTTATTTTTACTGAAAATTGTCTGTCCAAAAGAAAGGATTTAGTAATACAGAATAAGTATATTGGTGTACTTATACTTTTTAATTTGTACATAAGACCTGTGTGCCATACTTTGTCGAAAGCCTTTGAGATATCAATAAAGACGGCACTCGTGTGACTGTGCTTTTCAAAGGAAGTGTTTATATGCTCTGTTATACGCAACAGTTGTTGAATGATTCGATCTGAACCTAAATTGGAATTTAGGAATAGTGTCCGCGCTATTTATAAAATCTTGTAACCTGATGTGAATAACTTTTTCAAATATTTTGGATAAGGAGGTTAGAACACTTATTGGTCTATAGAAATCCGGATTCGATTTATCCTTACTAGGTTTTTTGATAAGTATAACTGTTGCTATTTTCCACTTTGGTGGGAAGTGTTCAAGTATTAACAGAGAATTAAATAATGCAGTCATAAGGACGAGACCTATAGCGGGTAGCTTCTTGAACATGTTATTCGTGATGCGATCGTGCCCGGGTGCTTTTTTGTTTGGCAATTTTTTTATAATTAGCTTAACTTTATTAGGTGTTACGTGTACCATGGTTTTCTGGACAGAGTAATTGGGTAAATCTAAAAAATTTAGAACTCGTCGGTCGTTGTTAGTATTAGTGATTTAGTTAACAGAAAACGTGTTGAATAATATTTCTGAGAAGACGTTGCATTTTTCGGCATCAGAAGTTACTAGTTGATTGTCTTTACAAAGAGGGGAAATGGTGTTTATTTCTTGATTTAATAGTCTTTTGGATGCTTTCCATAGATTTGTATCACCCGGTTGCATATTTGATAAATAGTTATTATAAGACGATACACGGTGGTTTTGTAGCGCTACTTTAACTTCTTTGGTGAGTTGATAAAATAGTAAATAAATAAATAAGTAAAGATGCTATGATAATATAGAACTATTCAGACCAAAAGTATTTAGTTTTTCCCACAATATCTCGTGGTCAACTGAATCAAAAGCTATTAATTTTTCAAAAAATTTGGGTAATGAACTTAATTTTGAGATTAGACGATAGTTACTTATTGAATTACGGTTGCTGGACTTAAATACAGGTATTAAGAAACTGATATTCCATAGTTGGGAAAATACTATCAGAAACTGATTTATTAAATAAAGCAAACAATGAGCGGTCTAAAGAATAACGGCGTTTAGATAGGACAATAGGGGTTGAAGTCTCTTTGGCTCATATGTGTTATCTAGATCCCTATTTGTAAGACCCTAAAAGATCTTACTAATGAGATGTGTGTAAATTGTCGTATTTACACGGTGGTCCCAAATTAATATTGTCTATGTTGAACCTCGAGTATTGGATTCTATCTGGCTGGGCCGGCGCATTCGAGTTGGGTCCCGAATACTAGGGGCTAATCACAGGTAGTGTACTAGTTGGGTCCCTTGATTTTAAAAGGTGCTATACTAGTTGGGTCCCGGATTTTTTAAGGGTACTATACTTATTGGATCCGAAATTATTATAGGTATTCCATTAGTTCTTGAATATTTTTTGGTAAGTACTATAGACTATACTAACATCTTAAAATATTTTTATAACATTAAAAATTTATAGCTGACAATTTGAATAAAAAAATTGCAGGAATAATCAATCGATTTGATTTTGAAAAATTAATGTCATATAAATTTTTACCAACACACGTGATTTTTCCAAAAATATTATTTTATTTATATTTATAATATTATTGTATAATTGTTTTAACATTTTTAATATTTTTTAACTTACACCTATATGGCTTTATTTATATTATTATATTATATATACTTGGTTTTTAACCTTTTCAATATTTTTACCAACACAAAAGTGATTTATTTTTTTATAAAATTCTAATAACTTATATTTTTAAAACATTTTTAACCATACCTGTGGTCTAAATAGTTCATAGACAGTCCTGAGTCTGTTAAAATGGGAAGGAAAATGTTAGTATAGTGTATTACTTATCAAAAAATATTCAAGAACTAGTGTTTTAGCTAATATAATTCAGTACCCAACTAGTGTAGTAACTAAAAAAATCTGGGACCCAACTAATATAGTACCCATAAAAATCCGGGATCGAACTAGTGTAGTACCTAAAATAATTCGGGACCCAACTAGTGTAGCAATTATAAATTTGGGACCCAACTCGGATGCAGCCGGCCGGGCAGCTATTCAGCAGTGCATATTTTCCTGCGTGTCCTGTATGCTTAACAAAGTTTTTCGTCCACATCCCGGCATGGCTGACCTACCATCGTGTTGTGTTTAGCCACATGGGCCATTCTCTCATGTTGGTATGGATTACGGAGGTCCGTTCACGATGAAAGATCATCGCCGAAGAAACGCGCGCCCAACGAAGGTGTATTTAGCGTTATTGTGAATGCATGTCTATACAGACTGTCCATCTAGAGGTCGTCAGTGATCTTACCACAGACGCATTTCTTGCTGCGCTCGACCGCTTTATCGCACGTCGAGGTATTCCGACTGTGGTACTAAGTCGGGGCCGCGCATCAGCTGAAAACGCTTTTTCGAGATGCTAAGGAACAGAACCAAATTGCGTCGCATTTACAATGTACTTGGCATTTCAACCCTTCCGCCGCGCCGTATTTCGGCGGTATTTTGGAGGTTGTAATAAAAGGTAAAAAATTTCACCTGAAGCATGTCATTGGTATTCAAATACTTACCTATGAGGAGTTTTAAACATTGGTCACTCGCATCGAGGGCATACTCAATTCGCGACCCATCACACCTATCTCTTCGGATCCCCATGATCTGTGTGCTTTAAGTAGTGTCTGTGCATACGGAGGATGCTACGTATAAACGTCCTGTCGTAAAACTTATTAAACTTCCTATTGAATAGTAGTTTCCCTATTCTTTTCTATTTCAAAAAAAAAAAAAAATACAATTTTTTCTTAATCTTGTTTAAGACACATCTTTTATGTCACCATTGTCACCCATCAATTATTATATTAATATTTGTATCAATTTTTCTTATTATATGTATTTTTAATTTTAATTTTTTATAAGGTTTATTATTTTACAATTTACTGTTCAAAGTCCCATGTGTATTCCTGACTCACACGTGAAATCTTGCACCCGACCAATTATTGTCGACGTACTTTCCAAAGCCATCTGCGGCTTCTAACGCAGGGAGGAAATGTTGGGAACAGATCCACTCGAAACACGGCTTTTGCGTGTCCGCACAAAACTGAGGGGAGTGCGGACGATGAGTCCCGACAAAAGTTCTGCTGTCAACACTTGCCAATCCGGCGATAACCAGCATTCGTGACATCGAATTACTACCACCGTCCACCGTTGTAATCGTTAATTTTTACCAATTGTTTTTTTGGTGGTGAGCGTATGATCCGCCGATGTCCGTCGCATCATCTCCCACACGGTCTTTCAGGCAACCACTTGTCATATTGTCCGTACTCAAGTTGTAATATTAAAAAAATATTCACTATTAGTAGATGCCATTTGGGGTTGTAATGTAGCATTATTGTCTGTTTTACTTTTAAATTTAATACTTTTGATTTTTTGTACTCAAAACGTAAATAAAAATGATAATTTGCTCTGTACTTTTAAAATAAAATGAATAAGATAAAAAGACTATATTAATGTCTAAATTCAATTTTTTTTCATTTTAAAACAAATCATTGTGATTCCTGATACATACGTATAAAATTAATCATAATAATTAATATCAGTAGAATTAAGTAGAAATAATTTATGTTTTGTAGTATCTGTAATACAATTTGCTTATTCATTTATAGGTTACTCGAGCAGCGAAAACATTTGGTTGTGTCCTCGTAATTGCGACAGTAGCTATAAGAATAAGAATTCATTATACAACCATTTGAAGTATGAATGCAGAGTACAGCTTCCATTCGTTTGTGAAAAAATATTTGGGTGTATTCAAACAAAAAGAAAGTCTGAAGAGGTACTTGAAGAGTAGTGATAACTTTCCGCCTCAATTCAGGTGCTATAAATGCTGGCACATGTTCCGAGGTAAAAAACATCTGAAGAGGCAATTTTCACTAGAATTTAGGTGCTAATTTGCAACAAGATGTCTATACGCAAAGATGACCTGAAAAAGTATCTAGCAAATGTATATGGGGTCACAATGTAGCAGTATCATCTGTGTTTTATTTGTACTTTGCATACTTTTAACTTATTGTACACAATTTATCAATAAAACAATGATAATTAAAGATATTGTTTATAAAATAATTTAGGAATGATTTAGTATATAAAATATAATTAATAGTTCTGAAAATATTTTTAATATGTTTTTTCCCCTGTGTGATAAATAAAAAAATTCCTTTCTTTCTTTTAATTCTTTTAATTAATAATTCTTTTTCAAATTATCCAATTGTTGATACATATAGAACTATAATAATATGAATATAAATATAAATAATTAACATCAGTAGAATTAAACAGTAACAATATATTTTCTGGATAATGTTTAATATAATTTACATATTCATTTACAGATTACTCGAGCAACGAAAACATTTGGATGTGTCCTCGTAATTGCGGCAGTAACTATAAGTTAAAAGTTCATTAAACAACAATTTGAAGTGTGAATGCGGAGTACAGCCCCAATTTGTTTGTGAAAAATGATCGCGCAGGTTCAAGCGTAAAGATGTTCTGAAGAACCATTTGAAGAGCTGTGAAAACAAGTCACAAAAGTTTAGGTGCCTGATTTGCAACAAGATATTTGGATATAAAAGCACACTGAAAAGACATTTAGATAAAATACATGGGATCTTAATATAGTTGTATTGTCAATGTTTTTTTTTTGTCATTGAATACCTCTGACTTTTCGTAAACAATTTGTTAATGTAACAATGATAATTTGCTTTGTACTGTTAAAATTAAAATAATTAGTTATGAAGACAATATATAATTTTTAAGTCTAAATTACCTTTTTTTTTTCCATTCAACAAATTATGGAATGATTTAGGTATTACAGAAACATAATATAAATTATGATAATCAACATCAGTAGAATTACATAGAAATATAAATAATTACTTGTAATATTAATTACTCAAATTTATTACTTTTATTTATAGTATGTCATTCAATTTGTTTATTCATTTATAGGTTACTCGAGCAGCAAAAAAATTTGGTTGTGTCCTCGTAATTGCGGCAGTAGCTATAAGAATAAGAGTTCATTATACAACCATTTGAAGTATGAATGCGGAGTACAACCCCAATTTGTTTGTGAAAAATGCTCGCGCAGGTTCAAGCGTAAAGATATTCTGAATAAGCACTTGGAGAGCTGTGAAAACAAGCCACAAAAGTTTAGATGCCTGATTTGCAACAAGATGTTTAGAATTAAAGGCACACTGAAAAGACATTTAGATAAAATACATGGGATCTTAATATAGTTGTATTGTCAATGTTTTTTTTTTTCATTGAATACTTCTGACTTTTTGTAAACAATTCGTTAATTTAACAATGATAATTAATTATAATTATAATTATAATTTGTACTATTAAAATAAAAATAATTAGTTATGAAGACAATATATAATTTTTAAGTCTAAATTACATTTTTTTTTTTTCATTCAACAAATTATGGAATGATTGTATTATTACAGAAACATAAAATTAATTATGAAAATTAACATCTGTAGAATTACATGGAATTATAAATAATTACTTTTAATATTAATTACTCAAATTCATTATTTTTATTTATAGTATGTCATTCAATTTGCTTATTCATTTATAGGTTACTCGAGCAACGAAAACATTTGTTTGTGTCCTCGTAATTGCGGCAGTAGCTATAAGTATAAGAGTTCATTATACAACCATTTGAAGTATGAATGTGGAGTACAGCCCCAATTTGTTTGTGAAAAATGCTCGCGTAGGTTCAAACGTAAAGATATTCTGAAGAAGCATTTGTTGAGTTGTGATAACATGCCGCCCGAATTCAGATGCCTGATTTGCAATAAGATGTTTAGATTCAAAGGAAACCTGAAACAACATTTAGCACACATACATACGGTCCCAATGTAGAAGTGTCATGTTTATTTTTAACTTTATCTACTTTTAACTTTAGTACACCATATGAAATATATACTTTTTAAATATAAAATAAGTAATTGTTTTCTTTAGATTCTAACTAATATTAATTAATATTTGATTAAATAGATCATATTATTATAACAAATCATAAAAAGGTTGAAACATTTAAACAATATAAATTAACATCATTAGAATTTGTAATAATTATAAATTTTATTAATTTTAAGGTTACTGGAGCAGAGAAAACATTTGGTATGCCATGTAAATGAGGCCGTAGCTATAAGATTAAGTGTTCTTTAAACTTATATATGAAGTATGGATGCGGAGTATAACCCCAATTCATGTGCTAAAAATGCTTGTGCACATTCAAGCAAAAAGGAAATCTGAAAGAGCACTTGTTGAGTTATGATAACTTGCCGTCAGAAATTAGCTGCCTGATTTGCAATAGGATGTTTAGACATATAACTGCACTAAAAACACTGGAATAAAATAAATGGTGCTTTAATGTAGTAGTCGTCTGTGATATACATATTATATGTAATACTTGTTGATTCTAAATAATAATAAAAATGATTATTCTCTCTGTACATTTAAAATGCATGTAATGATATAAGAAAACTATTTTAGTTTCTTATGTCTAAATTACATTTTTTTTTTTTTTTTGTTAATTTAATGATATACTCCTATGAAATAGCTTATACAGTAATACAAAATAAAATTATATTAATTAATATTAGAAGAATTTATGTAGAAATTATTATTTTTATAAATAATACGTAAGTAATAAGAATTGCTTATTTTTTTATTGGATAAGCCAGTGATAACATTTAGTTGTTTCCAATTAAGATTTTGATTTTGCATAAACATTTTGAAAATATTTTAAATATTTATTTTTGTTGTATGGCACTAAATTGTTAATTTTTCATTTTAAAACAACAAATTGTAAAATGCTTTTTATGATGCAATAAAATTTATAACAATTAAAATTGATAGAATTAGTTTAGAAAAAATTATTTTTTGAAAAATATGTAATACAAATTGCTTATTTATTTTTAGATTACTTGAGCAGGGAAAAAATTTGGTTGTGTCCTCGTGAATGCGGCCGCAGCTATAAGAATAAGAGTTCATTATACAAACACTTGAGGTATGAATGCGGAGTACAGCCACAATTCAACTGCACAAAATGCTCGCGCACGTTCAAGCAGAAAGGAAATTTGAAAGAGCACTTGATGAGCTGTGATAACTTGCCTCCAAAATTCAGATGTCAAATTTGTAATAAAATGTTTAGACTCAAAAAAACCCTGAAAAGCCATTTAGTATGCGTACATAGGGCTTTAGTGTAGCATTATCGTCTCTGTTATAATTTGGTTTGTATATTGAAAATGAAAATAGTGAAATAAGGAGAAATAGTGAAATAATGTCCATTTAGATTCCAATTCTTTTTTAAATTGTTGATACATATTCATAAGTAATTTAGCATATAATTAAGGAGTAATTGTTTAAAAATTAGTTTTGAAAACATTTTAAAATTGTGTTTTTATTGTGTAGTACTAAATTACTCGTTTTTCATTCTAAAACAATAAACTCTGAAATGCTTTTTATGATATATGTAAATTATAATAAATAACATGGATAGAATTAAGTAGAAATAAATATTCGTATGAAATACACATAAAACAAATTGCTTATTCACTTTTAGGTTACTCGAGGAGTAGGAAGAAAAGGGTTTCTGAAATCACTTCCACCTCCGTATACCTGGTCATCGCCGACCGGTTGCTGCAGCCACTGACAACCACCACCCGTAACCCAACTTTCACCAAGGCACCGACGCAGGTCCCCTGCTCGATCACGTAACCCTTTTCGTTCAAATTTTTTTTCTCGTTGACCCGTAATCTGTTATTACTGTTATCAGAATAAATATTTAACAAGAAAAATATTTTCACAATATATAGATGACAAGGCTGCGTCCCCTGACCCCCCTTCCCACCAACCGGGGGAATCGATTGGGAAGTTGGTCACAGTTTGAAAATCGCATAGTCTGTGTTCGAGTTTTAAAGTCTAGTCGTCAGTCGATTCATGTGGAATTGATAGGCGTTAAGTGCATTTCGATCCAAGAGAAAACCACTGTTTTGCTAGTAGGCCAGCCAGCCAGATAGACTTCGTATGGATAGCGGACCCAGTCCCTGTGGCCCACACGTATGCCCGGTTCTTTTGTCCGTATTGGATTACACTACATATATTTTATGTGATTTATATATTATAACAGATATTTTTATAGCATTCCTTTACATATACAAAGACAATAGTTCGTATTGTCGTGCAGAGTTGACATAGTATTGTGAATAAGGGATGTATTGTTATTATAGTAACGTGCCAGTTGAAACATACACGTAAGTGTTTGGCAGAAATTTGCTAAAGGATGGTAAAGGCACATTTTATTCACACTTTATTCAATGGTTTCCAAATTTGTCAACGACTTATGAAATCGTTGATACATAAACACTAAATAAATTATATTAATTAACAGTGGTCGATTTAAGTTGAGATAATTTATTTTATGAGCAATACGTCATACAATTAGCATATTCATTTTTTAGTCACTCATGTTGCGAAAAAATTTGGTTGTGTCCACTTGATTGCGACCGCAGCTAAAAGACGAAAGGACCATTATCCAAATATTTCATTTGAAGTCTAAATGCAGAGTACAGCCCCAATTTATCTTCGAATAATGCTTGTGCACGTTCAAATCTAAGCAGAGCTTAAATAGACACATGATGAGCTGTTATAACTTATCGCCCGATTACAGATGTCTGATTTTCAACGAGCTCCTTAGATGCAAAACTCATTTGAATGGACATTTAGCAAGCGTACATATGGTTGCAATGTAGTATTATCATTTGTGTTTTATTTGTACTTAGTGTACTTTTGACTTATTGTAAACTACATCAATAAAAATGATAACTTTTAAATATACTACCTAGAGGCTTAGGTTAAATGTTTTCATCAGATTCATAAAGTATTTAATAAATATTTTTTCATGTATTATAAAATGGTTTTCAGTATGTTTAGGGAGCAATAATATTTAAAAACAATTCTTTAGTAATATTTTGGAAATTTTTTGGTTTTGAAAACATTTTTAATATGTGTTTTTGTCTTGTGTATTATTGAGTAATTTATTTTTTTAATTTTAAATATATGTGATTTTTTGATATTTACAATAAAGTATTATATAATAATTAACATCGGTAGAATCAAGTGAAAATAATATCTTATGAATAATACATAAATATGTAATACAATTTACTTATTCATTTATAGATAACTTGAGCAGCTAAAGCTTTTGGTTATGTCTGTATGAATGCGGTAGCAGCTATTTGCAAAAGTGTTCATTATCCAAACATTTAATGTTTGAGGGTGGAATACAGCCTCAAACATTTAATGTTTGAGGGTGGAATACAGCCTCAATTCATGTGCAAAGAATGCTTTGCACGTTCAAGCAATAAGGAAATCTAAAAGAGGACTTGTTGAGTTATGATAACTTGCCTTCTGATTTCAGATGCCTGATTTCTAATAATATATCTAGACGCAAAGATAACCTGAAAAGGTATTTAGCAAATGTTTATGGAGTCACAATGTAGCAGTTTCATCTGTATTTTATTTGTACTTAGTATACTTTTGACTTATTGTACATAATATATCAATAAAAAGGATAAATTTATAATATACAATTTGTAAATGTTTTCATCAGATTCATAAAGATTTTAATAAATATTTCCATATTTACTTTTGACTTTTTGTCAATACATGAATAAGAATGATATTTACCTCTGTACTTTTGAAATAAAAACAGTGAGATAAGTTAACTCTATTTTAAGTTTTATGACAACACTTTTATTTTTGTATTTTCATTTCATAATAATGAAATACTTTTAATCTAATCACAAAATATATTACATTATTTACATCAGTAGAGTTAAGTGGAAGTAATTTATCTTATGCTTAATATGTAATACAACTTGCTTGTTTATTTATAGACTACTCGAGCAGTGAAAACATTTGGTTGTGTCCACATGGATGTGGCCGTAGCTATAAGAAGAAGGGAGCGTTAGACAGACATTTGAAGTTTGAATGCGGAGTACAGCCCCAATTTGTTTGTGAAAAATGCTCGCGCAGGTTCAAACAAAAAGAAAGTCTGAAGAGGCACTTGAAGAGTTGTGATAACATGCCGCCCGAATTCAGATGCCTGATCTGTAACAAGATGTTTCGACATAAACATCACATAAAATCACATTTAGCACACATACATACGGTCCCAATGTAGAAGTGTCATGTTTATTTTTAACTTTTGTACACCATATGAAATATATACTTTTTAAATATAAAATAAGTATTATAACAAATTATAAAATGGTTGAAACATTTAAACAATATAAATTTACATCATTAGAATTAGTAATAATAATTAATTTTATTAATTTTAAGGTTACTGGAGCAGAGAAAACATTTGGTGTGTCCATGTGAATGCGGCCATAGCTATAAGATTAAGTGTTCTTTAAACTTATATTTGAAGTATGAATACGAAGTATTGCCTCAATTCATGTGCAAAGAATGCTTGTGCACGTTCAAGCAATAAGGAAATCTGAAAGTGGACTTGTTGAGTTATGATAACTTGCCTTCTGATTTCAGATGCCTGATTTCTAATAATATATCTAGACGCAAAGATAACCTGAAAAGGTATTTAGCAAATGTTTATGGAGTCACAATGTAGCAGTTTCATCTGTATTTTATTTGTACTTAGTATACTTTTGACTTATTGTACATAATATATCAATAAAAAGGATAAATTTATAATATACAATTTGTAAATGTTTTCATCAGATTCATTAAGATTTTAATAAATATTTTCATATTTACTTTTGATTTTTTGTCAATACATGAATAAGAATGATATTTACCTCTGTACTTTTGAAATAAAAACGGTGAGATAAAATAACTATATTAAGTTTTATGACTACATTTTTATTTTATTTTTTTCATTTCATAACAACGAATAATGAAATGCTTTTTATCTAACCACAAAATATATTACATTACTAACATCGGTAGAGTTAAGTGAAAATAATTTATCTTATGCTTAATATGTAATACAACTTGCTTGTTTATTTATAGACTACTCGAGCAGTGAAAACATTTGGTTGTGTCCACATGGTTGCGGTCGTAGCTATAAGACGAAGGGACCGTTAGACAGACATTTGAAGTTTGAATGCGGACTACAGCCCCAATTCACCTGCAATAATTGTCCGCGTATGTTCAAACGTAGAGATCATTTGAAGAGGCACTTGATGAGTTGTAATAGCTTGCCACATGGATTCATCTGTAAAAATTGCTCGGGAACGTTCGGACGTAAAGATAGTCTCAAAAGGCACTTGATAGGCTGTGATTACTTTTGTTCGGTTTCAGATACCGCATTTACAACAAACTGTTTTGACAAAAATTCAAACTGAAATACACTTAGCATGTCATTAGGTCATAAATGTTGTAGTATAATATGTTTTATTTGTGCTTGGTACCTATACTTTTAATTTACGGTACACAATGTGTCAGTAAAAATTATATTTTACTTATTTCGTGTATAATTTAAAATAAAAATAATTCTACATTAAACATATCATATTTTGGTTACTTGCTTTTGTAATTATAGTATCATTAATTAATCATGTTCCTAAATTCTAAATTTCGAGTTTTGTGCTAAGGTCAATTTACTGACCTACATTGGACACGACAGACAGCGTAGATGTGAATGCGCTTATTTAAGGAAAATAGTTAATCAATAATCGATTATATCTTAGGTTCAAGACATTTTAAAATTTTTCATTATATTTATTTGTTGGTGTAATTTTAAAAGATGACATTATTGCTATGATGTTAGATGACATTGGTGATAGACATGAAAATTCTTATTGGCTGCCTATTCCAATCTCTAGTAAAAATATTTTTTATTTATAAATTTATTAAATTTAACCTTAAAATGATATTTAAAAAAATCCTATTATAACCTTTTTTTTAAATATTCATACAATATTACTTTTTAAGTATATAATAAGTAAATGTTTTCATCAAGATTTTTAAAATATAATAATTTACATAAGTAGAATTAAGTTGAAATAATTTATTTTATGAAAATATGTAATACAAATTACTTATTCATTTGTAGGTTGTCATGTACAAATTTATACTTATATTTTTATTTAAATGAATATTGTATAGCATAGTCTGTGAATTTTAATATGTTGTTGTTCTCAGAATTAATAAAAGAAATTTCGAAATTTGAAAGAGCTACGAATAATTGTGGCACAAATTTAAAGAGTTTCGGGAGAAACTAAAGTTTGGGCTGTTAAAAATTTAAAATTATCACTATCGTGGATGGTAGATTAATAATTGCACTCAAAACATATGTCTAGCAGATACAATAGTTTTATGTTGATTATTTTTAATAGTACCTACCTAAACCAATATTTTAACAATTTATTCATTTTAAAGGGATGATCTAACATATAATTTACAGGGATGCATTGGTAAATAATGTTTCAAATCTCAAAAAATGTATGTGTACCTGCAATTTGAACATTACTTAATTTCAACACCGTTATTAATATTTGGACTCTAGTTGCACATATGCTTATCGAAAACAATGTATTAACAGATGTTATTGAATTAAGACCAGTCATATTGTATGACGGCGTAAGTGTATGCAATTTAACACCGCGTGTGCACTGTGTTCAATTTCAAGTATCTTAGAATAAAATAAAACATAATTTTTTACTTCATATCATATTATATCACATTATAATATTATGATTTTATTTAACTGAACGTAATAATGACTCCGATCATTTTACGTCGATAAAAATAATCTAATTTTTAATACTGTCTGCGGACGTAAATATCTTAATGTGTAGCGTGAAACCTTAATGCACCTGGTAATGAAATATTGAAATGGTAATTATAATTTGCGATTTTTGATGTGAAACATCGGATCGCGCGATACGGGAGTGGACCGACTGTTGACGTAAAGGCATGGCAACGCTCCGCCGCGCCGTGGCGATGCTCCGATCGTGACTAGTTAGCCGTCTGTTCTACGCCGTATATATTTTGTTACAACATTTTCGTGACGAGTATTGACTGTAAAGATAACATATTATAAATTATATAAATATAACTTATATTTGTTATACGTATTTAAATATGTATTACATTGATTATAAAAAATTCTATAAATATTAAACATAACATAAAGCACTTCAATATTATGTATTTGCCTATTAACGTAGGGATTTGTCTGCATCATTACACAACAAGTCATATGATTAGATTATCTGATATCACTCTACAACACAGAATATTTACGTAAAGCTAATAATACTAGCTCACACTTGTTTTATTTAGTAGAGCTTTTATTTATTAAATATTATTGCACGGAAATTACAGTTAAATATAATAAAATTAAGAATACACAATTTTTATAGGGATTTATTTGTGATTTTTATTGTTTTATTATTTAAATTCAGAATGAATTTCTTTAAATTTTCTTATGTTCCATTATTCTATAATTGTTCCAACTTTTGTTAATAAATTATTAGAACTAATAGCTCTAGGTATTCTAGATGAATTTTTCATACAATATAATGTCTTCATTATTAAATCATTTAAATCGCATTTGATGTCTTAGAATTTGAGTTATCGACGACAAATAATAATTGAGAAACTTGTTTGATGTATGAGTGATAATTTTAACCTATTCGATATACTCAATACTAATTGTACAGAGACATTTTAAATAACACTGAAATTATAATATTATCATAAGATATTATGATTATTATCATGACATATTAATTTTGTCTAGTGCATAATTTCTATACACAAAAGTTTCGATGTTTCGCATTTGTCACATTTGTTCCACGACGACTCAATTTTTTTTTTAATAATGGACATGATATTAAGCTCCATGGCAATCAGCAAAAATCGGTGATAGAAGGAACAAATATCTACACACATACACCACTCGGTTTGTATGATCCTACATTAACTACATACAAAACATGTTTTCGTTAAAAAGAACAATAATACCTATCTTATAAGTTATAATTATGCGCAATTACGATATTTTACAAGTGTTTATAAAAAATCATGATACGAAACAATATAAATATATACTTTTTTCTAGATTGCGTACTCTAATAAGCTTTCATAACATCTTTGACGCTACTACAAACTATGAAACGAAGTGATAAAAATCGTGCGGATTAAAATTTTAACACGACGTTTTTCTTAGAGAACAATCGTGCATTTTTCATCACATCTTGTTGCGTTATTCATACAGGTACGTATTTGTAAAATTCGTAAAATACAATTCAGATAATCAGGACGTTTTGTTTATTGTTCGTCGATTTTTCGTATAAACACATAATACAGTTAATACAATGTAATTAACATAATAAAATATATTATCATAATAGTAGTGACTTTGGTAAAATTGGTACGTACATTGAATACATATATGTACTTATAATATTATATTATATAAATTTAAAATGATAGGTACATAGACACATGGTATGGTATATTATTTAAATAATAATTACAAAACAAAAAAAAAAAAAATACAAAATAAAATATTGTTTCATTTCACATTAAATTGTACGTTTAAAAATAAATCGTATAAGATATACATATATATATATATATACATAATTTGTAGATTATAAAACATTTTGTAAAGTGTGTATAAATATATAGATCGTAGTTGAAGATTTCTATGGTTTTTTATTGTTTAGTTTAAACATCAGAGGTCGATGTGGAACGTAAATAACAAAACGCGGAAAGAGTAGAGCGTAATATAATACAATATTATTGTTTTGGAATTCGTTCGTCGAACATTATGTGCGAAGTGAAGAGCATGCTGGCGCCGGTGGTGAGCACACGAAATACATCCAAATACAACGAGTAGGTTGGTGTACCGATAAAAATGAAAACCCAGAAGCTTTTTAGAAAAAATGGTGTGCGACGAGAACCGTCCCGACAAGGGTTTCAGAAATGAAATATTCAAACTAAAATTTTTTACTTTTTACTTGACATGCTCGGCATGATATGACACCCCCTGTAATAACATTGCAGTATACGCTCCACTTTGACCACTGATAGTCGGCGCACGTTTTCCTGTCATCTTTGTGTTCGAAGACGATATCTTATACACACATATAGTATTATAATATTACAATATAAATATATAATATATATACGTAAACATTGAATACATAATGCATTGTAAATTTGTACACAAAATAAATAATGTCTATTTAACACGCATGCATGCGCACACACTGTACACAAAGGAACTATAGAGAATGTAGTATAATGAGTATGTATATATTATACCTAATAATAATGATTATAGTTACAATACGTTTAGTTTGGTTTCGGTGCTACAAATATAGTATGTATATGCTATATAAAGGATGACATACCGTGTACTGTGTACATTGTATATGCAATTAATTATAAATTATATTACAGCACATATACCTATCTAGATACGATACCGTACAACACTGATCACTTGTCGAATCGGAAAAACATATTGTATAGTTTTCGGCTTGTGAGAACAATTCATGGTTTTACAGTTTTACTGTTTTAGTAAAATGCGGTACGAAAACAAATTGATAAAAAAAATAACATCATTATACAAACCGATAACAGTTATATTATAATATTATAATAAACAGTATACTATAAATTATAATATCGAAAATGATTTTCATAAAATAATAATGTTCTATTTCGAGGTATTCGCGTTTACGAGATATTCACGTTTATCGATTGTTAGTAATCATTTCACTCTGCAGCTGCTTTTACCAACATGATTTTATACGCGATGCTAGGTGAATTGTATTGTACGTTGGTTGTAAAAGCTGGTAAAAAAAAAATGAAATATTTTCAAACGCTTCAACTGTATATTGTGGATCAAAAGGCCTACGCATTGCTGTAACTAGTTAAACCTGACTTTGATCAGTGATCGGGTTGTGACGGTATCATATATATGACGTATAAGTTATATTATAATATATTGTAGAATTAGATTATACTATAGCGTACGTACATCTTAACAATACGAAAGAGCTATGGAAGGGATGAAGGTATAAGTATTTTGTACATAGGTGAGATACAGATACTATATGGGGGAGTTGATTGATTAGATATGCCGAACATCTGTATATTATATATTGATTGGGTCAAATATTTTTATACATCGATTCTTCTGGCTATCGATTCCGCCAAATATTTATAATATATAATTTTACCGAGGATTTATATATATAAAATATTTAAAACATTTTGGATTTTGTAATTACATAATAATAGTATTTCCAGCGGACGTCCACTTTTGGTGATTCCGGAAAATTTCATTATTAGCTCAACTTGATTACTTGTATGTATGTAAGTTTGGTATGTTATCATTGGTATAATAAAATTACAAGTTTTAACAAAATTATATATTATTATATTTAACAACTGTACATACCAAACCATTTTATAGTTTACTTATTTATTTATAATTTTTATCAAATTTTGTGTACATTATTATATATACATTATTTTTATTAAATTGCAACTGTTTTTATTCCATCACTAAGATATTGTAAACAAATCATCGATTTAATAGTATATAATATACTTATATGTATTATTATGTTATATATTATAATTGATTATTTATTATGTTTTATTTGTTCATTTTTTTTTATTTAGCTTCTTATCTCTATACCGTTGGATATGGTTTGTCTATATTATATATACCTAATATGTATGTTATAATGTTATCAGTATATACATTTTTAGATATTTATAAATTTTTGGTGGAATCGAAATGGACACACACACACACACACACACACACACACACACACACACATTTATATATGGAATGAATGAATGATACGAAAGGGTTGTTAACAACACATGATTGGTGGTCGTGTTATTACTAGTAACGAGTGTGAATGCTTCAGATTAAGGTCGATGTATGCATTAAATATTTTGATATTCAAAATGTATTTAAAACCTACATACGTTATCGAATCAAATGCATCAATCGAGAAAAATCTTAAATCATAGACTATATTGGTGTCAGCAGAGCTTAGGCTGTTGTTTGCAGGGAGCTTGCAAAAATCTAGCTAACATTTTGATAACTTTTCACCTCTTCACATCGCAGTTATTTTTTTAAAATGTCAAAACTTGTTTTTGCACTTTTTTGTTTTGGGTTTTTTCGACTGTAAATTTAGAAATCTACTACGTATATGTGAAAAAACGTACCTCATCCCATGCACCCCACTTAAAAATTACAGTAAAGGTACATGTTATATTAAAGACCCTATCGTCTTGTTGATTACTTCTTCCCAGTCCTGCCAATGGGAACAAGTATATTATATACCTACGTTATTTTTATTACAGTATACCTATTATAGTAATTTATATATTGATTTGCGTGTACAGTTAACGTATTATAAAATTAGTATTACAACTAATTCGTCCCAATGACTTTGGACGCACAGATTGAATACGAAAATTAGTTTTATGGGATATTTTTTTCCCTAAAATTTATATACGTAAAAAAAATACGAAACTGACAAGAAATGATTATTCTCCAAACAATGCGTGACAATTTAAACGTTAATGGAGAGACCTGTCGTATCGGTAAGATTCCGGTAAAAATTTATATTTTAGTTGCATTCTAATTGCCAATTCTGGAAAATTATTAAAATAGGAATTAGTTCAGAAAGTTAACATTTTTAGATTTGCTTTTAATATAAATATTAAAGACAAAACATTTTGAGATACAAAAATTAGATTGAATATTGAATTATAAAGAGATGATATGTGTTATTTATCGAAATATATTTTTCATCTACAAAACATATAAATTTTATTGGGAAGATTATTTTGTTACTGTAGCTTTGAAAATAATTGATAATTTTTTGTTTTTTATATTCTAGTAAAAACAGTAATATTTTCCGGTGATATATAGTATACACATTCCGAACATAATATATTTATTCACTTTTGTTTTGAAATGCGACAGGAAAATTGATCCTTTTTGAGCTCCCGACGATTATTATTCATCTCGTTATATTTATAATTACAGCTATTAATGATGGAGCAACTTTCAAAGGAAAATTGCATTTCCTCGTTAGGTTGGATGCCCCATTAGATTATGCCGTCTAAAGGAACAATCGGCTAAGATGTCGGAACAGAATCAGATATCACAGGAGCGTATAATATTATAAGCGATATGTGTACTTTTTTCATGTATGTATTGATGCAACGAAATGACGTAGTTTACAACTGCTGTCGTTGGTTTTTATGTATATTATATACATAGGTAGTTATTGAATTTAACGGTAAGAATATATCAGATTTCTTTTAAATTATATATTATTATAAGAATCTTTATGAAATAAGAGTTATCATAACTCTTAAACACATCCTACGTTCCGTTAAAAAAAATAAAAGCTGAAGAAGCAGATCGAGTTAAATTTAATTGTATTCTGTTATTCTAAACCAGACTGTAGAGTTAACAAATATTATTTTTTTTGTATACGTATACGGTTCCGAAGTTCGAGTTTGAGAGATTCCGAAAAACAGGAAAATTGATTAATGATTTTATACTAGGTGAGTTGGATAAATTTATCATTTCCAGAGAAGATAAATAAGATAATAAGAATTAAATTGATTGTATATTCATTTAGGGTGTTGAAACCTTAAGTCGGGTCTCTAAAAACGATCGTTTATAATTAAAACCGTTTGTACGCCACCCACCGTTGTATCACAATAGAATTAAGCCAATACGTATACATCCTGTTTACCTTGAAAAAGGGTTACTTGGAGTTTGGGGGAGGACATTTTTATGTATAAGTATATAATATATAAATATAAAAATGATGCGCTCAATAAAAAAGGGAAATAAGGTTGCGCGCGTCCAGTTTAACCGGAGATATGTATTGGTGTGATATGTGCGTAAAAGATTATAAAACTTACATTATCTGATCGGATGTCAGAACGAAAAACTTTTAGGAAAACACGTTTACACGTAAGGAAATGAAATTTTGTAGACGTCTGACTAAACGTGGTATCCACGTGCTAAATAATCTCTAAATATATACGGAGTGTCTCACTGTCTCAGAACTATTTGACAACAACTATAAATTATGTTACAGTGACTCAAATAGTCCTGAGACACTGAATATAAAGGTATAACATGCTTGTCGTGGTTAGGTTAGGTTATAACCATACATAGCGGATGTGGGGCAAACGTGTGGTATAAATACCAAATAATAATTTAACGGGCGGTACGCGGACCAAGAGGTGTTGACAAGACAACTCGGAAAGAGCCCGAACCGAGCGGGGGATATACAATGTGAATACGACTTGAATGGTCGAGTGAATATTTTCGGTACTGCACTCTTTACCGTACACTAGCTGTTTTCCGTCGCTTCTCAGTACCTACGCGTTCGTTTTTATTGTTCCGTCACCGTGTACGTGCACCGAATGTACACGGCATATATCGTAATACAATATTATGTACGAGAATCCCGTCTCGGCGGTCCCGGACTTTTCGAATCACATGTGTATGCGTGAATGCGGTTCGAACTACGTGACTCCGAAACTAAGTACGTTTTTGGCTTTTGTTACGAGGGCAGCAGTTCCGATGAAAGCGAAAATTCACGTCAAACCGTGTGTATAGATATTAATTGTATGTATAATTACGTTTAAGAACAATATCGATTGCGCATTCATTTTAACTGTATTTCGTGTAACAGCCATGACGATTGGTGAGTTGTTGGTGCTAGGAAAAAATATTGTTCGCGTAGTATATGCTGATAAGTCGG
Organism: Chaitophorus viminalis; assembly: GCA_025469195.1. Taxonomy (NCBI): domain Eukaryota; kingdom Metazoa; phylum Arthropoda; class Insecta; order Hemiptera; family Aphididae; genus Chaitophorus; species Chaitophorus viminalis. Next base: position 29,010 of record JAIPRK010002042.1, read on the forward strand.
GAATGTCTGAAAAAATGTGGTCCCGGCGACTGATGACTCCAGAGACTTGAATACACGTGAGGAATCTACACGTGGACGGTCTGAGATCAACACACGCGTTCGTAGGTTAGACTCGTGTAAAGTACGAATGTGTAAACGAATGTTACATTATCGTAATAACGCGTGATATCGAAATAATGAGTTGGTTTTTCGGAATCCGTTTTAGTGTCGTTGCCGCGCCCGTGTGTATTCGCGGTATTTGACATACCCATGCAGTTTTTTTTTTTTTGAAACGCCACCGATTGTTCAGCGTTTTCTTATAGGTCAAAGTTTGAACTCGAGTTTTATCGAAAAATTTAAGTTATCGCCGACCGATCTACTGTCGTACGTATTTCGTCAAAGGGCTCGCAGGGTCGACGGATCCGTAAAATAATTTGCAGACGAAAACAATACTGTATCATTTACTATATGGCTTTGATGTGCGTGGACGTGATTGTAGGCATACGTCACTTGTCCCTTGGGATCATTGTTGAGGGCGCAAAGTATGTGTTTTGCCATCGTCTATACTACCACGTGTCTTACAGTGATCAAAAAGGAAATGGCCTTTGTAACTAATTGGTATTTAACACCTGTGCCTATTGCCTCGTTATAATACCTACATATATATTTTACATTTAACTACACGTCGTATTCAATCCGTGCGACGGTTATTGTATACGGTTTTATATACTTTTGTATACTATTGATATCAAAAGAACGAAAAGAAGCAGTAGGGACCATTGCAAGTAAATATCGTTATTGAGCACATCACATCATAGCGTTACCAGATTTTTTCACCGATCACGTCATACGCTTGCCTAAGACTGCAGTGGGTGCACGACGTTCGGTTTTGGAATACAACTCTACAAAATATACGTACAAGTTGGAATATTCGGTGGAAGAGGAGGGTGGGGTAACTCGGTTTTGAAAAAATGTCGCTAGACACTTTTCGAACACGATCCTTTGCGAAGGATATGACACACTAATCGTGACATGATCATCGCCATACTCCGCCGACGTATATGAACAATAGTAATAACAACAATAATAATAATAATAATGCCGCCATCGCCACCACAGCCTCAAACGTAACTCTCGTGCGACTGTTGCTGTCGCAGCTTGAGCACTTCCGCCGCCGCGGACATGTTCAACCGTCTGATAATGCCAGCCGCCGGCGATGGGACGCGTTCATCGACGGACGAGATGACCGTGACGCCACCGCGGCCGCCTCCGCCGTTGCGCTTCATCCGCGTGTACATGTTGGCCGTGGCCGAGGACACCGTTTTCTCGTCACCCGCACCGGCTGCGTCGCTGGCCCCTTTGAGGCTGGACGACGCGGTGGTCGTGGTGGTGGCCGTGGTGGTGGTGGTGCCGCTGCCGCCGCAGCCGCCGCCGCCACCTGCGTGCGCCGACGTCGTGGTCACCGTTCCCTTGCGTCCCAGGTGCCGGGCCGTCCACGGGCTGCGGCGCAGGCCACACAGCCTGCGGAACCCGTCGCGGAACTTGGACGACATGAGGTTGTACAGGATGGGGTTGAGCGCCGAGTTGATGTACAGCATGATGCGGCTGAAGAACAGCAACAGGTAGAAGTTCTCCACTCCGACCATTTCCATGATGTTGTAGTCGGGCGGCGCCAGGATGATCCACAGGGTGAGCGCGCGGAATGGCAGCAGGCACAGGAAGAACGACACCACCACGGTGCCCAGCATGAGCACCACCTGCCGGCGGTACCGGAGCGCCGCACGGTTGGTGTTGGGCGCCACCAGCCCGGGGTTGGCCATCAGGTGCCTGGCGATGATCACGTACAGTATGGACAGCGCGACCAGCGGCACCACGAAGAACACCGATATGGTGGCGACGAAGAACAGCATTGGCCACACGTTGAACGCTTCGGTGCGGCACACGGCCACCAGCGTGCCGTCCACGTACTCCTCCCAGTGGTAGTCCGACATCCTCAGTATCGGGCTGCAACATAAAAGAAGCGCGTACGCGCACGCGCGCCGTGTACGCGACGCACGCGCGCGACACGGATATTAGCGTTGGCGCGACAATGTCCGCGCGGGCACAGCCAAGTCGTCGTAGATCCGTCCAGGTCGTTCGTGATTTTTTCATCCAGTGGCGCCGAAACGTTAAAAATTTAACTTAGGTATGACATCAATCATCAAAGCCCCCCCCCCCCTTCCAAATGATCCGGACTTTTCGTCCTAGGACATTTCGGCGTGCATTCAATTTTTTTAGACTTTTATTCTTTAATTTGATTTTTATTGTTAACGTGTTGTATAGTATATATGATTATAAACACGCTATATAAATTACCCTCAACTAATTTTATCCATATTGCGATGAGATTTTAAAACCATTGAGATAAGATAATTTTTATTGTCTGCAATATATTTAATATCTATTATATGCGTTTGGTTCGACAATTTGATTTATGCTTATTGTAAGTTTTCAAAAGTGGACTAATCTGATTGTTGCACTGACCTCTTTAATCGACAATTATCACAAAGTACTTCACGCTAAAAAGAATATAACTTGTATTGTAAATAATTTTTTTTTTTTTTTTTTATTTAAAGGTTTTCAGGCTTCAACATCTAAGGTTATTAGCCAACATTAGGTTTACAATAAAATATTTAAAAATTTATATTGGAATTGATCTAAAACTATATTTTACTAATAATATTGTCTTTGGAGATGAATTCGATGGTTTTCAGAGTTAATTCTTCGTTGAGGGCTTCTTTGATGTTGCGTGGTAGGTTGAGCAGTGTTCGGGTTGGTTCGTGTATTAGGCATTCTTCAAAAATATGTCTTATTGTTATACGAGTTTGGCATATATTGCATATAGG
>JAIPRK010002043.1:0-31864 GCA_025469195.1 Chaitophorus viminalis
AAGATTTATGTAAGTGGTTGTATAAAGCCGAAAATTTTTAACATATTCACTGTACTATCATACAGTTCAATGATAATTTTATTGTATACGTCAATTTATTAATTATTATATATAACAGAAAAACAGAAAAACAAAGAAGTGGGTATACGCCGTATACCCGCGTATACGCTCCACTAAACCACTGAATCCAACATTCCAAAGACGTGATATTAGTAATTTCTATCAAAAACAATTTTAAACTTTGAATTATTTTTGAAATTATTTATTATATAAATAACGATTAGCTTAATGCGGTTAGCTTATGTACAATGATGAACATATTTATGAAAAACAAACAAATCATATTAAAGTTAAGAATATTTTGCGAAATAATTAATTATACAATATACTATATACAATACATTAACAGATTCTTAATAAGCACAGGGGCCATAAATATTATTAAATGACTACAGTGTGGTTACATTTCTTTTTTTCGGAGTACTATTATAGTATTTATATTGTACTGAAATATATGTGAACTGTGAACATCAATCATCAATGCCACAATGCTGATGGCAGTATAGATTTTTACTTTGATTACTATATTCGTAAATAATTCGTGATTATATCAGTAGGAAATTAACACTTTATACGTTGGAAGTATGGTAATATAAACAAACATAAATAATATATTTTAATTTATTTAAATCAATGAAAATTACTAAGCTAAACTTATTTATTACTATTAATTTACTCTTTACTGAAATTATTTTTATTGTTTTTCACGAGAAAATGAAACAAGTCTGTATAGATTCAAAGTTAATATTTAAAACTGTAAAAAATCTGTTATAATAATCGTAATTTTAAATTAAAATTATTATGACTTACCAAATATAGTATATTTTATCATTCAAATTTGATAAATTGGTTTTATGAAAGTTTTAATTTTGGATTATTCAAGTCAATCGTAAATTAAAATGATTAAAAAGTGTGGGCCGTTTATCATTTATACGTAAGCTTTACCATAAATCATAAAAATCTCTAGGTATTCCGAAAACCGATATACATATTATGATTTTCTCCTACCGTATTGTGTGCTTCCAATCAAGCAAATTAAAATAACAAATTAAATAAAACTCATATAGTTAGGGATAGTAACGTATGATATTTGGAATGATGGACAACATATTATAATAATTATTTTACCTCTTAAATACAAATATGTATTTCTATAATAAACGGTTAGGTATTAATAGTACTCAGCATTTGATTGGTTAGTTCATTAGTAAACGTTTACGAGTGAATAAATCCTGTTTTAAAATAAATGTTGACAATTTTAAATGTGAATTTCAATTCCATGTGAACATTTTTCCCATGGTTAATGATACATACCAGGGGTACGAATCGTTATCATGTTGCCTACTTTAATCGCCTTCGAATCAAACATAAAATAGTATTAGTGAACCGTAACAATACTCCTACTATAAGTACTACAACTACCGTATCCATTGTGTAATATGCGACAAAAAAAAAAAAAAAAAAACCAAACGAAAACATTAAGTTATTACTACTACTAAATTAACATTAAACCATATTCACTTGCTACTGTTTGTTTACATCAACTAAAAACTATAATATACAAAATAAATCTAAACAAAAACGTACAACACAATCTGTTTTATACCGTTTACCACATAAAATATGTATTATATATGTACACAATGGAGATTCAATTGCATCGCACTTTCGGTTTGTATACTCTTATGCCTTAAATAGTATTTATTTTTTTTCTTCAACCCATACGTTGTTCTACAACTCGAACTCTTCACTCTATAGTCGATCCTTTTTTTTATATGATTCTTAAGGTTCTGACTCTTGCGAAATTTTTAAATTTGTCTTATATACGGTTTTGAGGGCGTCTGAAATTCTCTCCCCATCTATAATATCTTCTATAGTTATAATAATAATAATTAATAATGAGCATTTTTATATATCTGTGGACATATTATCCAACCATATTATTGTAATGTCTTGCTCTAATCGGAATAATGTACGGTTTTCTCTCACTGTTTTTTACCACTTTATTTGTTTTCTTCTTTATTCAACTCATACTTCACATAAACCTTCAACGCCACGTCCCATTGGTTTTTAGTTAGTATTTAGTAGTATTGGTTTTTTGTATCACCAACGTTTCACATCCATACGTTGCTATACTCCATAAACATAATAATATGTAATTAATGAATCTCTTTTGTATAATTATTTAAATTTCAACGAAATTTATTTTATGTATTTTAATGGAAACGAGCAGCTTATTTTTTTTACACTCACCGTTTTATATTAGTTATTAATAGGTACTTATATAATATTATAATAACACAAAAAAAAAAAAAAAAACAATTTATAAACAATTCTTTTAAATCTCGAGAGAATTTCATAATTTTTTTTTCTGAATAATTTATGCGAAGTTATTGATCGTCAATCTAGTAACACAGTAAACAATTTTTAACCGATAAAACCAAGTTTTTTCAAATGAAATCGCATTAAATCTATACAAAATATTTGCACGTGGTGAATGTAATTTTCCGCATGTACACGTCTAAGTTTTGTGCCCACCGAAATTACACTTGCATCATACCATTCATATCGGTGAGAACGGTGCGGCGGCGGCAGCGGCAATGATGGTTAGAATTAATCGCGCGTTATTACAGGTAGGTACTGTCATGATGCATCCTCGGGACTCGTGCTGGCCTGTATATGCTGTTGTGTATAATATTATCCGTTGTATAAATCACGCGATTGCGTTTTCCCCTGACCTTATAATATATAGTAACAACAATAAGCACACAAGTCGGGGGTGGCGGCGGGGGGACGCAGTACCCGAAATTCCGCGTAGTTATCAACACGTGACGCGTCGAAAGAATTTCAAACGGTTCGGGAAATCTGGAATGAAAGAATAAGAAAAAAAAACAATAAAAAACGAGGAAAATGGTTAGAAAAATGTGCGCGACTCGGCCGTCCAAGGATGTTTCCCAGGTGATAAGGAATTCTAATGTGCGTATCTGCGACCGCCGCCACCCGATGGAATGTGTTTCGTCTTAGTGCATAGGTATACATATCGTCGTCGCCACTTTTTTTCTTTTTCTATTTTTTTTTTTTTTTTTTATTCTTTCTATCCATTTTCTATTTTCTTACTAGTCGCGGCTAGACGTCTTCGGCTCGCGCGCGCGACGCCTGGCCAAGGTTAATTCCACATTGTTTACACACACACGCGCATACACTCATCATCGAAAACGGTCCAGGCGGCCGTCTGCACGGCGCTAAAAACCCGGCAGTTAACTAGTTACTGCCGCCACTGCTGCATTTACCGCCGCCGCCGCTGCCGCCGCCGCCAAGATGAACAATGAACCTGATGCACATTCGTCGCGGTGCACCGATTATTATTATTATTATTATCATCATTATTGCTATATATTATATGTACATATATACATGATGTATATAAATAATAAATATAGATTATTCCTATTTTTTTTTTTTTTATATACGAGTGTAAGTATGTTAAAAAAAAAAAAAACTCTTCGCAACAAACATAATAATAACATAATACCCGATTGTTTCGTATTTAGCCGCGTGAAACCGCCGACGCCTATACGCATATTCCTCCGGTGTCCTTTTCTTAACCGATTATAATATATTTATTACCATTATTACTAGATTATTTTTTTTTTTTTACTCTATTTTTTTCTTGACATTTCCTCGTGTGGAGCCTTCGTGGAATTTTCGTATTAAAATTCTCAGTCATGTATATGTGTGTGTGTGTGTGTGTGTGTGTCTGTGTGTACTGTACAATACACGTACACACAAGTATGGTTTTTTTTTTTTTTTTGGCGCCTAGTAGTATAATAGTACATGCACATGTATGTATGTGCATCATAGAAAGCGGTCATTATGGGATTATTAGTTATTAGTATATTATGTAGTTGTATAAATAATGTGTGATGATGTTGGTGTTCGCAAGGTCCAGTCGTTCTAACTAGTATTGTATAGTAGTAGCATCATAAGTTGTAGCAGGTAATTGTTATTTAGTACCGATCTAGTTGAAATGAGAAAATAATAATCACATTTGGATTTAATATGACCGATACGCAGGCCACAGTGCAGCTTCAGGTGCACTTAACGAAATGCCCATGACGCACTTATTATTGTTAACGGGCGACAACGTGATTATCATATTATTATTATTATTATTATTATTATTTTGTTCACAACCATTGCTGCAGTCCGCACACATGATATTATATACACTCGTATTATACATACATAGATTTACAACACCATGGTCCGTCCACACATGTATATGAATATGATATATACACAGGTGTAAAAATATCTCGTACGAAATCTGGTGAGATCCAGTCGTCCGGCTTTTGGCGACGGTCATTTATTATTGTTCATAGCAAGCCGCGACCGTCGTCATATAATAATAATTTTACATTAAATATTTTCGCCCTGAAAAACCTTACCTAGAATTCTCGCTCGACCGTTTCCAATTAATATTATATTATGTACCTCTCGCGTCGATATCCTATTACATGTGCAACAACGACCGTATCCTCTATCCCCGGAAAACGTTAAAATCAATCCCCTAGTGCAGTGTCACGTGGCTATGACCATTCCGTGTGTACTGCATTATATTCTTCTCCTCGTTCATCGCCACGTGATTTTTCGTATAGATCAACATGGTTCGCTCATCACACTACACACGGAATTGTGAAGGGTACATTATTATTATTATTATTATTATTATTATTATTATTATTATTATTATTATTATTATTATTATTATTATGTTTCTTAGTATACTTATACAGAATACTTCAAAGTATTGATATGATAGTGTGGAACTATCTCGATAAAGACGTTCTGGTACAATAATTGTGCACTGTATGTTTGTATAATATCTATAATAATATGTTTGCTCCAAGTCAAATTAATGGTTTATTGTTCAAACAAAATATCATAATTCATAGTAATAAACGTATGGGTAGCTTAAAAATAATAAAACGTATTAATGAGCACGTGTTGTCATCAATTAGAACATTTAAAACTTTATTAGTTGGTACTATAAACTTTTAGAAATATCACGTCATACCAATATTTTTCTAATGAAGTACATAAAAAATGCATAATGCGAATTTTAATGAGATTAGAAGATAATACATCAATAAAATTTCATTCGGGCTCATTTATCATGTAGAATAATACATTTTAAACTCCTAATGATAAAAAAAAATATATATATATTTAAATTGAATTAATATCTAGTAAACATTTTGGTTTACATTGGTATAACATTAGTAGGACACTTTCGGGAGACAAATAATTATTAAAATAACCATAGAACATAAGACACAAAACGAATAACAACTATTAAAAAACTTATAATGCGGAAATATAATACCTATAACTTGTTAATCTTCGGTTTCATTCATCATCTTGATTTTAATTTTTCCAATTGTTTTTAATAAAGAACATGGTGTACTGATATTTGTAAGGACTAAAACAATCTATATTAATTACACTGATTGACTTCGCGAATAGTATTGTCATGCTAAAAATAAAACAAAAATCAAAATCAACAATATATTCTATGAAAATGGTTTTATTTAATGATTACGTTTTAATCAGTGAAATATAATATGTTCGTATGTTGTACATAAACATATTTGGAAAAATTGAATAGTAATTTAGTGCAGATGCAGACGAATTACGAGAATTATTTTTAATAATATTTTTGCATTGAATTAATTTTATTATATAATATAAAGATAATGTATAATATAATATAATATTATAAATTGTATATAATGGTTAAATTATAATAAATAATTTAAAGCGGTATCCACATTGGTGTTCTATATTAACCACCCAAATGTTTATTTATCAGATAGTTTGTGGTGGCAATTGAAACATAAAAAGTAAGTGTTAGATCCAGAGGAACATAATAATTTAAATAAAATATCTTTTTTAATTCTGTACTTTTAAACGTGATAATGTTACATAAAATCCATAGAATTCAGGGGTATCCATACATACAACTCAATAATTCAATCATCTAAATAATTATTAATGAATTGGTAATGAATTATTTTCATTTTTTATTACATAAAATATGAAGTTAATGATTACACTATCCGTTTTTAGAATTGCGCCATTTAACACGAAAATTATGTTTGAAAAGTACATAATTCCCATTATGTCATTGCAGTTTGTTGTTATTATAATACACGTTCAAAAGGTGATATTTTAAAACCAATTATATATTACGCTATATGGATTAAAACAAAAATAATTTATAACAAGGAGAACTGAGAAGCATTGAATGTCAAAAAAAAAAATACCTTACGATATTTATAAGAGCAGGTATTCACTTTAAAAGCTGTGCGTCTTCTCATGAAATATAATAATATTCTCATCAGTAGCTACTTAAAGAAGTGTCAAAAACTTAGCGCTAACAATATTGATAATCAATACGTGACGGACAAACAATCTCAAATTCTGAACAAAAGTATTCGTACGACATATTTTGCTAATATTAAACCGCACTTTTTACTATATATATATATATTATGCATTTATATATTATGATGGAGTTTTACACTGTATATACATATGTATAATAATAATAATAGTAAGCGTGCGTATGTTTTATTGATTGACAAATAGTTACGCAGTAACGCAGTTATCACTCCTGCAGTATGTGTATACCAACGTTGAATATTACAATGAATCGTTCTTAAAATATGTTGATAATTTTACGTACAGCATACGTTGGTATATATATATAATATTTCTTAGCGCAACGAGCAAATATTTTTGGTAAAACTGTCTATATGTACACAATTGTTCCTATCAAAAACACACAGCGATACGAATAAATAATGAATATTCATATGTTGCCAATATTAACTACGATTATGATGTATAACGGCTTTATATTAATTCGCTCTAATCGTTGTCGAATTGATTCTTAAGAACAACATAATTTGTTCAATAAGAAATTTTCGGAGCGAAAAACAGTTATCAGAATAAATATAACGTTCATGAAACTGACCCCACTAAGTTGACTGATCCACGCAAAACCAATCACAATATTTTGCAAATTTATTACCAATAATATTTATATAAACCAATTTGCAATTATTTGTAAAATATCGGCATTATTTTCGATTCGATCAGCTAAGCCGTTGGAGTTAACTTCATGAACGTTAATAAACATTTATGTTTGTATGTATGTCGTATATATATGTGTGTGTGTGTGTGTCTGTGTGTGTGTGTGTGTGTGTGTGCGTGTGTGTGTCTGTGTGTGTATCTACTAACAATACAGATGTAACTTTTTTTTCATATTTGGATCCCGCTCATAGAGCAAAACGATCGTGTACAAATCGCTACATATATATATTATTATGTCCAATACCTCGGGGACTTTGTAGAATTTTGACATTCAAGTAGTATTGGTCTGGATGTGTAATTGGTGTACAAGTGTAATATTATATATATTTATACATAAGTCTCTATTTATAGTGAACGGAAAGGACTAACCGCGGTTGGCGAGTAATGCGTACGTCACACGTGTGAGGTTGAGATGAGTGGGTAGAGGTATAAAAGATATAGTGGAAAGAAAAATCATTTCGACGGGCGGTGGACACACGATTTAACGAGACTTTACCCTCTTCCTCGCCACCGCGCTCGCAGTATCATCCGTTCTTCGTTATCGAACACACACTCGCCCGTGCGCCCACACTTTTATATATATATAATAGATGTTCTCGTATATACCGGTTACATCACTACTACTAACACTGCCGCCGCAGCCCTTGAGGTAATCCGGATTTGCAGGATCTGTTTCCTAATAGCCCTCGTCCGTCGGGGTATTTGCCCGGAGGCGACCCGGTAATCCCGCACTAATGAACGCCAGGGATAACGGCTTAAATCCCTTCGTCCTCGCCTCCTCGCTTTTATCCCTTGCACTATATACCTCTTTCACCAACACATATGTACATGCTCTCACACACACACATACATACACACGCGTAAGACTACTAGTACAGTGTAGAACAAAAGATGTATGCATGCCATATCATATATGTGATATATATATACGTGTGTGTGTATGAGTGTGTGTGACCGGTATGAGGATTACGATATAGCAGTCGGACAAGACGTGTGTTCAGTCGACCAAATAGTCCGAGAGTCGGTCGAGTAATCCGGGTGACGATAATCTCTATTCGCCAGTGGGGTAGAAAAAAAACATGCCACCGCCGTACCGTATTTTCCTTGTACGTTTCGTCAGTAGACGATTTCTGAAAAAAAAAAAAGAAAGTACTATTCTTATATTATAGATATAATAACGCCGTGCGCATATCACTTACTGTTCTGTATATGTACAATGTACATGACGTATTACACGCGTCTACGTTCAAAAACAGATTTTCTCGACCACTGCATGTGCTCTAAATTTGGGTCACGTCGTTAAGGTTCATTCTGCACGTATATTATAATCCATGTATAGGTACGTTCCGACTATATCATCTCCGCGTGCGAAATCGATGCGTGTACATCGCATTATATTGCACGAATTTATACCCCCTGTACAATATCTAACGCCGCAATACAACCTGTACCACTATAATATATACGCTATTATAGCTCGTCTAAACGTCGGATTAGGTGTTGCGTAAATTAATTTTGGTTTGTGTTCAATAACCGGACGATGATTTTTAAGAACCTCCGCCCGGTCTTGAATTCGTGGATTCGGATACGCGCTCACATATAATGAAATGTATATTATGCATAAACACAAGTTCAATATGCATAATAGTATATATATGTATTATTTATACTTACGATCGGAGCATAATCCATCAAGTAGTCGCAGTACTAACCCAGAAATCGCATTTTTGCACACTATAATCCGGTTGCGTAGGTCTTAATCCAGATTTATTTCTTCGACGAAATATTTCGAGTTTCCACTTAATCCGATTTTCAAACCCAGAGGATGTCTATAATCGGAGCATGCTATACAGTATATACATAAACATAATATACTTTGAGTAATTTAAGCAGTATAATATCCCTATTGTCCTATGCTATTATAATAGTCTACCATATACAGATATACTCTTTCATTGTTGCTGTTCCTTCCTTTTCCTTAACGCCGCACGGTTGTATGCTAGCTCGTTTAATATTGCTACAACTAATAATTGTCTAGGTACTACTACTAATAATAAATTATAATAATAACTGTAATAAAATAAATCTGTTTATCCGTCGGTATAGTTTTTTGTCTGGAAACCTTATTTGTTGTAGGTACAGTTTAACATCAATTCATACTTGTATGGAATTATTATAACAATATTCATATGATCTAACTATATGCTAGATATTTAGATAATATGTAATATTATATTTTCTGATGATCGTCTAATATTTTAAAATTTATCTACTTCTTCTCTGAGTGTCACTGCTGGGTGATTTCTCAACTCATGTCTTCATGTCCTTATATATATAAATATTATTTATTATGCACGTATGCTCATCATAAATACAATTAAAAATTGTATAGATTTAAATGAATATTTAAAAAAAATATATATATTTAGTCTATAGCTCAATTAGTACGATATAAATCATCATTTTGATGATAAAAATCGTATTGTGCGATGATTAATTTTGAGCAGTATACACGTTTGTACGAAATGACTTTTTTAAACATATAGAGTTCGATGATTTTGTTTTTTTTTTCGTGTGCCAAAATATTAAATTTAAATTCTGTAGGTAATTCCACTCAGTTGTCCATGTTGAGGTTTGAATCGCTTTAAAAGCTGGTATATATAATATAATAATAGTTCGTTTATTTGTTTTAAGGATCGTATTATTGATGTATATAAAACCACATGTATACAGTTATAATAATGCCTCGGTTATTTTTACAGTTTTTTTCTCTACCTGTACACATCATGTTTGAGTTTGATTTTATGGATATCCAAATTATTACCTTTGATAGTTTTTATAATATTCGACGAGCGGTGTAAAAAAAAACCCCTCCCGTTACAGAATTGGTTCTCATTGTTTGAACCCCCCACATACTATATAGCTACTACACTGCGCGCTTCGTATTATATACGTTTCGTGTATTATACGTTATTTTAACGGGTCTGTCTTCGTATGTTAAGAGCGTTTTCGATTACGACTTTTTTTCGCCTCATGATCCACTGTAAAATTATATCGTAGCAAAAATATGAAATATTCTGAATTCGTTTCGGCCCACCGCCGCCGCCGCCGCCACCGCCGAGGAGCTAAATCGTTGTCGTACAAAAACAACAAGCGTCGGTAATTATGTAGATATCCATGTGGTTGTCGGTCCGTAACCAGCAGTATCCGGTTGTCCAAGTCTTCCCCCCTCCTTCGGTTAGTCTATGAGCAGATTTGGCGAAAATCGAAAAACACGAATGGTGCTTGCCAATTTTACTCCATCTTGTCGTTTGGGAGGAGATAGAGCTGATATTATAGGTAAGACGAAAAAGACCAATGGTTATAAACGGATGTGCAACATATACAGCCGCTGCGACGCGCGCATAGATTTAACAACTAACCATGGCGAACGTATTTGTTCCCGCAAATAATGTAATCGCAGTGCGTTACGTATAGGTATACCATATTGTATTGTACTATGGCGGGGATAATAAAAAAAAAAAAAAAAAATCACTACGGATTAGCTATTGAGATAATTTTTTTATTTTTATTTTTTATCTTTTTCGCGACCGCCTATAATCGTGTATACCTGCGCATTTTTTTCCATTTTTCCAACTAAATTTTATAACTTTTAAAATGGCATTGCAGCGAAAGCATTGCGATGGCCCACCAGATATATAATATATTATAAGCTTACAGTAATATTATACACTACCTATTACGAAAACCGATTTCGATGTTCTGATCGCAGCGGGGGCGGCACGGTCGTTTTTGTCAGCTATATAGGTACCTACGTACGTGATGGACTGTCCCCCGAAAATGTATACACCGCGGTCCTTGAACCTGTCTCCGACTGAACGCGATATATATATATATATATAGACAATATAAATAGACATACACATAATATATACATACAGAAAACACATATTATATACCTAAACGTTTAACAACCAACCAATCTGAAGTACCTATAAAATATTTTAAACAATTTTTACATCTTTACCAGACTTGTAGATAGGAAGGCTCTTTAGAATATTTTATTTTTTTTTATTTTTTAATAAAATCGTTTACTGCAGAACACATGTATATGTGTGCGTACACGTTCTATTAATATGCGTTTCAGCTTGAAAATTATAATATAATCGTGCAACAAATAAAACGTTACACTGTGTAGCGGTTTTAATATGCGAAGTAGTTCTATTATATAATAGATATGGTTAAATTACATATTATATATATATACAATTATGTACGTTAACGACAATCGATTTTACTATTATTATTTTTTATGTTTTAAACTTACCGTTCTATTAACGACGTGACTTTTCTGTTTGACATTATACGCGCGTTAATGACTCGTCAACAAGGTTAAATGGAAGAGCGTGAAGAGCGGGCAGGCTGCGTTGCAAGTATACAGAAGAACAATGCTCACGCGTATTATTAAATGTACCGCGCGCGTATATATATTAATATATTAAATCATAAATGAAAACATATTTTGAAACACACGCACACACACACACACACACACACATGGTCATGTCATGAATAGTTTCGTGGTCCGGATCATAACTACGCGTGTGTTGCGTGCGGGGGTTATAACGGGGAGGTATATATACACGTAATGAAATTTACATAATTTCGAGAAAACACCTCTACTTTAAAAACTATATAATATTATGTACGCTCGATTCGTGGTACAATTGGTGTATTTCTTCGCGTGATACCCAGACAGGGCCGTTTTATACCGGTCCGCACACAAGTCCCGGTGACTGAGTAAATGCGACGATATTATGTATGTTATTATACGCACGTATATTATAACCACGCGCATTCGACACTACTTGTCGTCTGTTAATAGCGCGCGAATTCATCAACGCGCATTGTTTTTGAAAACGATTATTAATTGCCTGATGAGAATTTCACGCGTCTTCGTATATTATACATAATTGAATACGTACAGGGCTTTTGAATTAAAATAAAATATACTTTTAAAATGTATATTATGCGTGCGTGCGTCGGTGGCGGTAGCAGCAGCAGAAGTGGGTTTCAGTCGTCCCGTCGGCGGCAGCACTGATGGCGGATGGGTGACCGCGCGTGTGGAACGGAAGAGATATAAGTACGGGACGGGGGACACGGAGGGTGAAACGGCCACCGTAATCCGGATTAAGGGCGCGGCGCGGCGGCGGTGGTGTTTCGGCGAGGGAGAGCGAAGCGGGGACGGGACGGTCGTTGCTATATTCCCGCGGCTAATCTCACCCCGTCACTTGCCCCCCGGGCCGCAGCTCGTCGTCCCCGTACGCGGTGGCAGCGCACAAAGTTTCGCCCCGAACGCTTCGTTAATCCCTCCGGTGCTTCCATACCGCCGACGGGGTTACGAGAGAGTGAGAGAGAGAGAGTGAGAGAGAGAGAGGAGAGAGTGCGAGAGAGAAGGGTGACGGATATATCCCTTCACCCGCCGCCGCCGCCGGACGGGTTTTTCGGCTGTGACTGTGCGAGTGCGTGTGTGCGTGGTGCGCGCGTTAGTCTCGGTCGGTCAAACAACCCGCGCGGTACTGCCGTATAGGTATAATTTAGTCGTTCGCGGTTTCGTCGCATTCTGCAACGCCGCAAACACGTGGATACTCTGCAGTGCACCGGATCGCCTGTGGCGCGGCGTGTACGCGAGCTGGACATGCAGGGACCGGCGGCAGCGTCGGAGCTCGTGGAAGGTAAAGGCACTCGCGCAGTCATAATCATTTTTTATCATTTTTTTTCTCTTTTCTCTCTCGTTATTCCCACCCGCTTCTCACCGACAACCGGGTGTGCTACGGACGATTACGCGTAGTTTTGCGTATATATATATATATATATTGGCCACTGCGCGCATGTATGCTATACATATTGTAGAACACGGCATGCTTGTTGGTGTATAATAGATTCTATTATTGCAGTACACGGTGAGTTCCGCTTAATGTGTGATCACATTCGGTCGGGTCATTCTAATTCTATTAACCGGTTGATCCATTATATATATATATATATATATATATTAGGGATGGGCATCAAATCCGAATACCTGAATTTTCCGAATATTCAAATCCGGATTTGAATTAAATTCAT
Source organism: Chaitophorus viminalis (assembly GCA_025469195.1). Classification (NCBI taxonomy): domain Eukaryota; kingdom Metazoa; phylum Arthropoda; class Insecta; order Hemiptera; family Aphididae; genus Chaitophorus; species Chaitophorus viminalis. Next base: position 13,345 of record JAIPRK010002043.1, read on the forward strand.
ATCCGGATTATTCAGATTAATTAATTATTTTTATTGCTAAGCACAAAACAACACTGGTAGTTGAATGCGTCAGAAATATAATATACCCGTTCAAAAATGTATGTTAAAGAATTTAAATATAATTAGAATTTAAAAATGAGACATCGAACAGCAAAATTGAATTGAATAATCCGGATACTCCGAATAACCCGTCTAATCCGGATTTACTGAATTCAGATTTGACAAATTCGAATAATCCCGATTTTCTAAATCCGGATATGCCCCACCATTTACATATATATATATATATATTTTTATTTTTTATTTTAATGATTCGATGTTAATACGTATGCTTAAAATAAAATAATATATAAGAAACTATCTGGTTTCGATTATGCTTGAAAATCTACAAATTTCGTTTTCATATTATTCTGAAATTAAAACCCATATTAAGGAGCGTTCTAAAGCTTCCCTATTTGGGGGGGGAGGTGGTATGATTTTGAAAAATTGCCGACTACATATAAACGACGTGAATAAAATGTTGTTGTATACGTTATTATGTACGAGTAAAATGATAATGCAAAAGAAATGTACGTACTAATTTTTTTATTAAAATCGTAGAGTTATCAACATTAATATTTTATTAAAACCAAAAATTATATTTAGTTTTCTAATTTATATTTATTTATATTAAAACCAAAAACATGTATATATTATATTTAGTTTCATCATTTTTAATAATAATAATAATAATAATAATAGGCTGGACTGTATCTTAAATTTTTATACGCTGATGTTTGAGAAGAGACCATTCATTAATAATTTCATGAATATTTATTTTGTCTACAATATCACGAAATAAAAATAGAACTAATAAAGAATCAAGTCTCTCGTCACTCATTGTCGTACGTAAATGATTGTATACTAATTTCAAATGACTAAAAGAACATTCAGTGGATGCAGATGACACTGGTGATGTTAGTACTAACTTAACAATTCGAAATACTCGTGGTATATTTTTTATAAATTATAATTTAGTCGCGCTAGTGTATATCGCATCGCGGTCTTTTTGACCGCGTTATAATTTTCAAGAATATAATTATAAAAATCGTAATTTCATACATGTTTAGTATTTTTATGAAAACAAATCTATTATCATGCAACTTTATTTACAAAGAAAAAAATCAAAACTGAAAGTTACTTCCTTATTGGGTACCTAATTTAAAAAGCAATATACAAGTTTTATTTAAATTTTATTTATCTTAGTTTAATCGATATATACGAAATGTAATGTACTTGGAATATTATTATATTATTTTTAATAACATTAATGAAAGGTATACTGAGTATCAATGGTTTAAATATAAAATATAAATGTTTTATTAAACATGTAAAAAAAGTGCGGTCATTTTGACCTTAGCGCGCGTAACGCCGGGTTAAGAAATTACAGTATCCTGCATTTATTCTGTTGCCTTAAAATATTAAACAACTTACACGTATATAATAGTAAATAATTATTACTAAAAATACTTACATTCTTACATCTACAATATCAGTATATCACTTAGAAACAGTACAACACAAAAAATATAACACATTCATACAATTGCGCGTTGTGCCTAGTGTCGTGAGTCGTGAGTTCGTGACTCGCGATAACGCAGGGATTCCGAGAGTATTTCCGATCATTCTAATCGATAATATAAACCGTACGTTCATACAGTGGTGTTACCAAAAACTAAATTTAAAGTCGCTATACAGTTTAAACAACTCATAATACTAATAATAGTCATAAGTATAATATCATGTATTGTATATAATATGTATGTTATCTATAAGCTCGTCTCTATACGTCTAATGTCTACATAGGTCATCATAATAATAAAATAATATTTATTTTTTATATGAACACTATACAATTCAAACACAATCTGTGACGATGATTTTATAAATATTATAAACCTGACATTTTGCCGACTGAGTCTAATTTTTTACTAAATTTACGATTTGCCGAGTGAAAAAAATATCTTGGGGAGTAGGCACCCCCTATCACCCCCACCCCCCCCCCGTTCGGAACGCCTCTGCTCATATTCAATACGTATTCAATATTCAATTATTTAATATTAAATGCATATTAAAGTATGTACCTGTAACTTTTGGAACAATTGAAAGGTATACATTCCATAAAAACATAAGAATGCTTATAAAAGTGATTCAATTATCCTGTACTTATTATTTGATAGTTAATAATTATAATAAAAGGTTAATTTTACATTAGTAACATAAAATATGGTTTGAGATTTTCATTTTTGATTCCAATAAACGGTGATTCTATAAACCGGTGATCGGCGGAACACATTGTATTATCCTCCTCGTCGCTATAAATGCGTGACTTGTTTTCAGCGGTCAGAAGAACTGTGTGAGAATGCCACAGCCGTCGCAATAATCGCTTCGCTTATATTCGGTATTTTACCAATTATCGCCTTATCATTTAACTATACACATATATACGTGATATTTTATTTAGTTTTCATCCGTGGCACGTGGCGTTACTGAATATTCTCAAACATTCAAACCCGATCGATCGACGTCGTCTTCTTCTATCGCTTTTTTGACGCGCCGCTGCGAGATTAGTAGCAATACATACCATATATTATTATTGTGATACAATTATTGGCTGCTGGTATATTCCGGATAACGTTTTATCCCGAATCACAACCCAGAAGTTCGCACGTTGTATGCTATCGGATAATAATTCTTATGTCAACCACTACAATTTTTATTATTTATAAAACGGAAACCAAGTGGCGATTTCGTGTAAAGTCTTGTTGTATATATTATTTATCTGTAGTACCTGCCTATGGTTTTATATTTTTGCGCGACTGATTTCGAATGATGGCTTAGAATGTATTTTGGTTTTCGTAGCATGTCCTTATAGCTTCAGCTGCTGTTGAGTACTTCGCATCCTTTTTGATTTTGACGTGTATAGGATATCTTTATGTATTTGTATCTATATCGGATGGAGGATTATCAGAAAGAAAGTTTGTACAGTAACACGATATATACATTTTCGCACTATCGGCTTGGAACCGATCCAATATGGTTTGATTAGCGTGCAATTGGGTACATTTGCTTGGTTAATTCATCTGGGTTAAGTGGGATTATTAAAAACGTTTAATTGACCAGCCATTCTTGCTACAGTTTGTGCGTTTACGTCATAATATATATATATATGACGTTGATGATGATTTAAGACTGCAGTATATAATACGAACAGACATATACGAACCGAATAATCGCAACAATATTACTTTACACTAAAGCGACCGCCCGTTTATTTTAAGAATAATAAAAATGCCCCGAAATCATTTAGTAAAATATAATGTACACCATTGATCAATATTGCAACACAATATATTAGAAGCTCTGCATTATTATTCGATCGGAGTTCATTACGTTGTCTCGATCTTGTGTATTTTAATTGAAGCAAACGTAAATAAAAATAAATGATTGTTGGATAGGTATTAAAATATTACGTGTAACTCGCATAAGACATATACGCGGCTTGTACAGCTCGCACATTATACACGCGATATAATTGAGCGCAATGTCATACATAAGGTGTTTTTTATTATTATTATTATTATTATTATTATTATTATTAATTTCAAAAATAAATCGTTTTGATGATAAATTGGGTTTTATCCAAATCCCATGAACATTTTTTTTTCGCAATCGGTCGTTCAATATTTCTTTCTGGGACACTTGCACGCTTTGGCTTGTGTTTTGGCACCGAATGAATATACGTGAGTTATTTTGATACAAACATCAAATCGGTCATAACAATATTTTTTTGCTAAAAAAATATAATTCCAAAACTCGTAGATTTGTGCATCGCTGTGAGCGCATTGTTGTTCAATCATGATAGTAAATACTGAAAAAAAATCCCTTCGACGATTAGTTCGTATTTATTCATCGCGGCATTGTATCTATTTAACAGTTGTATTATATATTATAATTATATATCGCGGTAATATTTAAAACACTATAAACCTCCGTAGAACAAAAAAAAAAGTAAACCCATTACATATATATTATGTAATACAACGTGTAGACGAACCCATCATCTAAATCGTCAAACATCCCCGGATATCAACATAATTAAGTAAATTATCTGTATACCATATGCGCATATTCATCATAATCAAAAACCGGACGCCGAACTTCCGATACTATAAGCATACCGTTGTAACGAAAAAAAAAAAACAATTAATTATCCGGATATCCGTTTATCCGTTTTATCCCGGTTCAATTCAGGACTATTTTCTATACTGCTGTAGCGATTGTCTCTGGACCATGTAACGGGATCACTAATAAAAATCGGTCACAATACGAATCAATAATGATGCATTCGACGGTATATTATGGACAAAGCCTGGCGAAAACGATCGTAAAATGTCTTTTAATCGCATGAAAACACGTAAAATTAAGATATCGTATTCGTGTATATGCTCGTTTTCGTGAATACCTACTGTATACGGTTATATACTTATCATTCGGTATTTTTATTTTTTCTCATGTATATATATATATATATATATATATATATATATATTATGGTTAACCATACCATTATAAAACTAAAGAATCGTCCGCGTACACGGAAAAGTATTACTCGACTCAAACAAAAGGACGGACGATATTAAAAGCCCCAAAAGCCGGATAAAGCTAAATGCTCGGGGAAAGCCTGAAAGCCGTGCCTCGGTGTAGCTTAAATAGACGTGGTCTTGCTGACCGAAGGGATTAAGCTCATCCTACCCCCGAGAAGAGAGGTCTTATGGCCGAACGTTTCCCCACGGGAGAATATCATCCCTTTGACTTGCCCCCACCCTTCTACTCCTGAAAATTACTCTCTCGCTACTGCCGTTCCATATAAGACCTCGCGTTTGACAAACACTAACCCCATATATTATATTTATATATATTGTTTTGTGATGCAAGAAGGAAGAGAAAATATATGCGAAATCGGTATATATGAAATTGATTTCTACCTGACCGTCGATATCAAAATATTGAGCAGTTAACGATAGTCGTAGAAAATACATATTATGACCATTACTTCGATACTCTTAACAATTTTTTTCTTATTATAATGTTATTTATTATGAACTAAATATTTTATATTATTATAATACCTATTGCTTCCAAGAAAATCTCGAATGGTATACTTAAATATGTGACCGTAATATTCGTTTTTTTATAATGTACATATTATATCAATTTTCTATGGGCACCTAAATAAAATTATAAGTATGTACCTATTTTAATAATTTTGTATTTTACGTTTAGTTCTCAATTTTATAATATATTATCGCTATGATCGAGAGCAAAAAAAAAAAACCGTTTTCGTATACTTCCATTTAATGCCTTATTTATATTTATCTAAAATACGATGACATTATAAACATAGAGTACAATATTATAATGTATACTGGATATTATAGGTCTACCTATACTTGCCTTGTGCATGCTATTTGATTAATATTTTCATAGTGCAGATATGAATATTAAATCTAGGTTAGCTGAAATCAAAAACTTATTACTTCGGCGTTATATAAATTTAAAAGAGAAAATTTACTTTACGTTTTACTCAAAGCACGGCGTAAGATAATAATATTATAAATGTAATAGGTACTAATAGAAGAATATTGACGTTAAAAATGCATAAATATCAAAAAATCAATTAATTGTTTTGAGCGCGTTTACCAATGCGTTTGAACATAACCTCGCGGCTTTAATGTCCATGGGTGAGGAATTCCGATTGAAATCGTTAAGTAAATCTATCATAGCCTATTATCGATTGTAATAATATAATATTATCTATTGTTCCCGCCGCCGGAGTGTGGGTAATTCCTAGTTGTTGTGCAGCTGCTATGGTTTCCGGTGTATTTTGATGTGCAAATTCCTTGGACTTTAGTAGACCTTTATCTTTTTTTTTCTCGTGAACATGCTTACATGGTGGATGGCCCGCGGGCGGCAAAATGCACGAGGGTAAAACATTATAGGACGTTGAAAGCTTTTGATTGAGAACGAAGGACGAGTAGTAGCGGTGGCGGCGGCGCCGTGCAAAGCAAATCGAAGAAAAAAGAGGAGAGAAAAAACCAAAATAAAATATTACCGAAATCCGTTTAGACGCGGGCAAAGCTCAGCCGTTGGTTGCGGTTGCATGCAAATGGAGTGTCATCAAAGGATTACGGATTTCCAGAAAACAAAAACAGACACAGAAGCAACATTAACCGAATAAAACCGTATAGAAACGTGTACGTATATACCAAAATACACGACGTAGTGTCACCCACCCTCTCACTGCATAACACTCCGTCTGCGCGTGTGTTTCTCCGTCTCGCCATCTCTCTCGCGCAAACGCTGCGCCGTCTCTCGTCGCGTCTCCGTTCTTACTCTCGCCGCCGCCACTGCATCCATCCGTCGCGTACTCTATAGGTACTCCGCGCACAGCCGATCCGAGTAAAAGGATTTCGCCAGCCTATAGTCGAACCTCCGCTAACGAGATTATACAATACAAATACTGTTGCATACGTAATAATCGCCTCCGTGAAAACCTTTTAGAGAGAAGGGAAAAGGCCAGCGTATGGTGTGTATACTACGTTTATATGAATATATATATATATATATACGTAAACCGCTGTATATAATTATATGTATACATGTAATATACATACATATATACTGATGCAGGGATGGTGGTAAAAATAAATAAACTAAGACGGCCTTTGTTGAAACATCAACAGCGAGCGGCCCCGACCGGCGGCGGTAAGATCGGAGTCGCGGTAGCGGTTGCGGATGGTATGCATAGTGCACGTGTATATACAGTCGTTTTCGTTTTCATGGTATATCTCTTCTCTCTCACAGGTACACACATACACACACATACACACACACACACACACACACACTGATTTAGAAACGGTTCGGACCGACGTGGATTAAATGGGATTTTGCCGGACGATGGTGGACGTTCACACCAGGCGATTTCTACGAAGATCAGCTGTGCGCTGTTGTGTTTATCCTTAATAAACTGCTGGCGTAAATAGTATACCGTAGGCCTCGTTTAAATAAAATGCATGAATATACACGTGTATAATATATACTCGTATTCGCAGAGGTACACGATAGAAAAATATATGGTACACAAACTGCCGATAAGTTATTGCTTACTTCCATAATATATTATAGATGCTTCTATATTGCTTATATACTTGCACATCAACACATATTTTATGTGTGCGCACGGAACGTGTAATTCTTTTAACCTAGAAAAAACACTATACAGTTATAGTGTTCTGTTGGATATTTTCATTAGATATTACAATACTTACATAGTTACATAATAGTATAGTAGTAGAAATGTGGTAGAAATATATTGAAAAAATGTTACATTTTGGTGTATTGTATAAAAATGCATTAAAAATATTGAGCTGAAATTAATCAATCTTACGTAATACTGTTGATTCATGGTTTTTAAAAAAGAAAAAAACCCCAAAAAAATAATTCCAAAAATGCGGTTCTTTGCGACTAACTCACGCTACTCGCGTAATACGAGACGACGACGGTCCATAATCTGGTCGTTTTAACCTTTTGCTAAAACGACATCGAATAATAATAATAGTACAATATTATAGTTATTATTGTAGTTCTATGCATATCAAGCCGCACCGCACAAATGCATGCCAGTTCAATGTAAATTGCGTTGGACGTTATTACTTATTAGTTATTACGTTCGCGTTGACGTTGTTACTTGTTATCCGTCACGACCGTGATATTATACACTACAATCGATCCGAACATGGATTCTCCGTAAAGGTAATAAATTATTTAACTCACCACGTGCTCGTACGACGCGGACCTGTAAATACCTCATTGTAGCGCATAAATGCAAGTGTACGTCATAGACTATATAGCACCTCACGAAATTATTTGAACGAGTTTTTTGCCGTAAAATAAGAATATCACCGCCGTTTTTATTATTATACAGTACAATATTCCCATCGATTAAAGTGTTACAAATATTTATGCTTACCAGAAACTCGGAAAAATACTAACAACTTTTCTTCATTAATAAAAAATGAAAAATTGAAATTGAGAAACAAGTTTTTGTTCATTTTTATTATTCGTGTCAAACCATTTAATTGTATACATTGCATTATTATTATGAAGTAGAAAAAAAATAATAATGATAATAATCGTAAAATAAAAAATGTTCAATTGTAGGTTTATATTTTTGGAAAATCTTTTGACAATAACTTTAAACTTCTGAAGCGTAAAATACCGAGTAAAATTAAATTCAAAATTGAATTTTTCGTATTGTTATTAAAATCGTTCGATAAAATGACGTTTTCTGAGAATTAAAATAAATTCATTAATCATTTTTAATTCTTCCTGTTTACAGCATCAAGTATTATAATAAAATAATTCAAAAATTGATTTGCTAGAAAATGAAATCTTGAAATCTGATTATGCGAAAAAGTGATATTGTTTATGCAGTTTAATTAAGATGTAAAAACGTTTTTCAATTATTAAAAGAGTATTATAATAAATGTCTGAAAAATATCTAACAAAATCGCAAGACCAGAACGAATATATTAAGAGCGTATTGTACGCGTATTATTTCTCAACGACGATAATGCGATGACAACCGAGAGTGAGAGAAAAAGGTGATTAAATCGTTTTTCCGGTACATTTATAATGTTTATATGTCTTTATTTTTCGAAAACTATATACTATAATGTTACTGATTTTTTTTTCTTTCGAATAGAGACAAGAAAAAGAAAAAAAAACTTCAATTAAAAAAAAAACGATTTTCTTTCTTATATTATAATAAGTAGTATTGTATAATAACAACCATCGCAACACGTACACGCACGCACACTTTATAATACACGAGGAGTAAGCCAGTGAGGCCGATTGTCGGTGGAGGCGGCGGATGGTTAGAGCGCCGGAAACGAATTAGTCGTGTTCAGCGGGATCGGCGGTCGGAACAATTAAAATTAAATGTACCAAAAAAAAAAAAAAAAACACTATGGAACACGAAATTATAAGACAAAAATGTATCGGAATGCTAATCGTCCCGTTTTGGTCCGAGCGGTGCGAAATAAAAATAAAAAATTCAAAAACAAAAACGATAAAAAAGAAAACACTAAATACTATTTGATCATATACAACTAAGAAGTGTGCCCTGACCCGACGACCCATGAGTGATTAACCGACGAGGCAGTTTTTATTTTTTTCTTTTTGCCGCGGAAATCTCGTGGAACAATACCACGGCTGCTGTCGTCGGCTATTAGATCGTGGAACTGAGGAAAATTCGGAATTCGTATACAATACAAAATACAGCAACAGAGAGGGCGAGGGCACGTTGTACTTTTCAGATTTTTCCAGGAATGCCCCCCCCCCCCCCGGACGATCCTCATCACTCGTAGAAAATAGTGTTATGACGATAATATTAAATAATTCGGTGCGCGCGTATTATTATTATTATTAGTTATCGTGTGTAAATTAGTCGTTTTTCCAAACCATCCGGAACGTGATGGCCAGGAATGTGCGCCGGCTTATGCTCATATTATACACTAATAATAATAATAATAATAATAATAATAATAACAATAGTAATATTATAGATATATACAAACGTATGCCGCCGCGGTGGTTGAGGAGCAAGGTCGTCTCCGTTGCCGCCGAGTTCAGGTCTCACCTTGGCGTTCCAGCGTCTCGTGACCGTGAAAATGCCCCGCGCGCGATACGAAAACGCCTCGGAAAAACGCCGAATCGTCGTCATTCCGGCAAGTCGCGTTGCGGAACTGTGCAGCTGCTGCGCGTGTCATCGATGGAATTTTTGGGCATTTTTTTTTTTTTTTCTGTTGGTTTCTTTATTATTGTTTTTTTTTTTTTTTTCTGGTTTGTTTTGTTTTCTCTTTCTTTCGTTCTCGCGCGCCTGCTTCGACCGGTCCGCGATCGACATCATGCCATCGCGAGAGTGCGCGGCCAGACGAACAAATGGAGAAAGATTGCAGCGAGCGAGTGAGAGGGTTGCGGCGGCGGTTATCGAGGAATGTTTCCAAAGTATGTAAATCGCCGTCACCGCCACCGCCGCCGCCGCCGCCGTGGACGTTACTAGAAAATATTGCCGCATCAAATCGGTATATACGAATTCCATACTATATATATACGCGCTAAGTCGAAATCGCTCTTGTCTTCTCAATCGGAAAATCGTCGTCCTCGCCCGCGCCGCAATCATTTTATATAGATATAATATTTATCATACACAAACGCACGTTACACCGCGCTATAATATAGTATACTGAACCAGAGGGCCGTGAGTTTTCCGTATAATATATTATTATAAATAATACGATCCGCACGAGAATAATTCGTGAACATTTTACAATCATGTGTTAATATGGATTTTTCTCGAACACGACCAAAATATACGTTTTTGGAAACTATACACAGTTTAATATTTCTAACCCCGAACTAGTCAATATTGTACTCTGCATTTGAACCTCGATTTACACCATTAATTGCGACCATTTCATATTGAACCGTAATGTATAATGAAAAACTCTTAGTATTTCCATTTTTAATTTGGTGTCCAATAAATTCAACAAATAATGGTGAAGTTTATCTGCTTTTATAAAATGTGTTAAGTTTTGAAAAGAGATAACGTATTTCTCGCACGTGCGTGTTTATGTCGACGGCAGAACCATCTCATTCACACGTAACCACGTAGGTACATATTATAAGGTATACTTATTGAAATTAATAAATTTTTGCCTAAAACAGATAGTTGAGCTGAACGTCAGTGTTGGAAACTATAATTGAAGTCATTAATCACGATATCCGGCGGACATCCGGAAATTCGTATGAATATTTTTTACTATCATTTTTATCACTGAACGTATTTTATTTTTAGAATTTCTTAAATTTTAATCATTTTTTTTCATCGCAATTATTATTATTGAGCCCAATAAAATTCCACTGAATAAAATAATTTAAAACAATTAAATGCATTCACCACTAATTGTTGAATTATCCAAATATTTATACAAATTTCGAATAATACAATTATTCCAACATTATATTGGTTTAATAATAATAATAATAATAATAATAATAATAATAATAATAATAATAATAATAATAATAAAAATAATAATAATTTTTTAATTTTCACTATTAATTTTAATTAATTAATCAAAGTTCAGAAGTTATGCTAATAAGCAAATTGTTTTCATAAAAGTTGATCAAATCAACCGATTTACAAAACTATTAGGCATTCATTTTTATAGTTAATACTACGTTATTGTCAGATTATAATTTAAATAAAATATAATTTATACTGATATAGGTATATTTTAAAACATATTAAGGCTCATCACTCAAAATCGTTTTTCGAAACCACTGATTTGATTTAAAATTTATCAAAACAATTCTATCTAAATCGTATCAGTGTCCATATCTCACCGCACCATGGTAATTGGTCCTTTAATTTATGACGCAACTCGTATATATTTATGCTATGGATTATATTTCAAATAAAACAATTTTAATAATTATTATGCTATGATTTATGGTAAATAAAATAAGTACATACCTTGCAGTAACGATATTTTCTACAAACGGCCGGATTGGGGTAGGTATAAAATAAAAACAGAAAATCTGATTATTTTCGGGATTATTGGATTACCCCGAGTTTTGGATTCTCTGTAGGTATCATACCAATTATCGAGTCTGAAATTCCGTGTGCGCAATGATGTGCTCGTTGTTTATGTATGTAATTTATATTCGCATTGAAAGTGTAAAAATATTATTCCATTGGATACAATTTATTTTTCTAATACATTATACAAGTACGTGCAAACACATTGATGGTAAACGGGAATTTTTAATTTGCACTCTGGAATGTAACACGATATTGAATGTAATAAACATTTTATGAATTCTATGCAGGTCATTGAAAAACAAAGCTCGATTAAACCTTGGCCGGGTATGATATTATAATGCAATAAAAATGGATTGAAATTAAAATAAATTACGATATTATAGCGTTTGAGATTATCACATTCTGCACGTTTTGCTGGTATTTAATAAAAATATATACTTCTCAAGTGATTACATTGTGTTTCTTATTGTTGTTATATAATTCTCGTGCTCTTAGTAAGTAGAAATATTGTACAAGAATTGTGCAGCGATTATCGAAATACTATAGTTTTGTATTATGTAATGCGTTATGTTTGGTTGAAAGTTCTAATCATTGAATCGCTATTTTGTAAATAACAAACTATAAACGTGTGTCGCTTCTTATGCTCAACCCTCAGCTCTGAAAATATTCGTATAACTTATGTCAATGCGTTTTTTTAATTGTTTTTAATCTTTAACATATCATCGGTATAAATTATATTATGATCTACGGATACGCAGGATACCATTACCGGTTCATTCGTGGTGACATTCATTTGTAAGTTTAAATTAATTCGGATTCGGCTCGTTTTATTGGAAATGTCTGCATTATCTCCGTTCTAATCTTCTAGGATAATTACCTATGCAGAAGGGCAAAGCGAGGAAATTAGGGGTGGTGAGAATCGAAACGGAGTTTCGAGTGAAATCTGTTGTGAAATAGTTTGGATAGTCGATAGACTGTAAATGATTTTAGGTCTTTGTGCGGATCGTCATTTGTTACTTATACCTATACTTAAATATATTATTATACTACTAAGCTGAAATCCGTCCAGATGAATCGAATGTTTTGATCGTCTGAATTTGATATAATAATAATGTTCACGTATATAGTTCGCGTTTTCGGATTTATCTTTAAAACTTTTCTTTGCGTACCTAAATGAACGTATAAATAATATTAAATCTTTTCTAAACTTATACGATTGTACTTGTTAAGTTCTGTAAAAACATTAAAAACGCACACCGCTTAGGTGCAGTGTGTGTATTTCTATAAACTATAATATATGTATATAGTATACTTTATTTACTACGCGTAACATTCACGTATACGAGTGTACTACCCGCGCAAAGTACTTGAACTGGATTTAGTTTAGAAGGAAAGGGTTTTTGTGATTTTTTTTTTTTCTTTTTTCTTTTTCACTCGTCGATCTTTAATCCCCGTTCCAGAGAGTTTAACGGCGAATAGCCTTATATGTTCGACTCACGGGCGGGGCGGCGAGATGTATATATATATATATATGTATGGATGGTGGGACCTGCAGGGATTGTTTTAACAATGCAACCTTCTCCGGTTCACCTCTGCACCTCACCACTCGCCGTGCCAGTTTTATATATGCTCGCGAGAACGTGTTAAACCTCGGGACCGGGTACAGAGAGTTATTAGAGGTCCCTCCAGCGTATACCTTCCCACCATCCTTCATGATGCGCGCACCATACACTTATCCCACCTACGCTACCTTTACGTGTCTCTCTCTCTCTCTCTCTCTCTCTCTCTTTCTCGTGATATGAATGGACAATAATCCTCCGAAGCACTGTACGAGATATACATATTATAATATATATATATATATATACACATGTACGTATAGGTATACCTATAATATGTGCAGTGCGCACATGGGTTTAATCTTCTACGACTTATCTCTTTTCATTGGGCTCGCGATTTTTTTCTTGCCGTTCGCATTCGTGCACCCCTTCCCCATTGCAACGCTATCGCGTAAACAGACGGTATATTTTTCTCGTATTTTTAATCCCTCGTCGCGGGAACGAAAGCTAATTCCCGCCGCGAAATTCAGTTCCTATAGGTACTATTATATATATATGCGCCCGTACATACGTATGTGTGTTTGGCGCATGTGTGTGTATATGCGCGCGCGTGTGTGCATGCTCGGGATCAACGGAATCGGTAGGATCAGAGTACTTAACGACCTCACTCTCCGTCCATCCCGCCCACAAACGAGACCTGGTTAAGCTCTTTGTAGCCGCTTTAACCGGTCCCCCCTCCCACTACACAACACATACTCTAAATACCCTGCCCACCCCACGGTGAATACATTTTAATAAGAACCCATCTCATCGCATAATTTCAAGATGCCACTGCACAACCTCCTCCTCCTCCTCCTCCTCCTTCTTTTCACCGTCGTTTCACGTTACCCCTTTGCCCAGGTGGTGTTCATTCCTTCACCGGCAGCGCCCCGTTTTCTCTTCCTCACTCTTCTGCCACGCTTTTCGCGTGTCTTCCCGTTAGTTTTCCGTATAATTATATACAACATCTCTGTGTTTTCCGAGTTCAGGAAACCATAAATACGATTTAACGCCGATGATCGGCTTATATACGCAGTGCTTTAAAATCAATCTCGAACAAAGTAGTACATAGTATTAATATATATATATATATATATATTTATTTATTTAAAGTTAAGTATGTATGTATATGTACGTATAAATGTATTAACAATGCAATGTTTGTGATTGCAAGTATGGTATTGTGTTTATGTCAATAACAACGTACATGTTAAGTTCGTATACAAAAGTCTCGTGTAGTTCTTTGTTTCCAAATCTATCAAAACGAGTAGGCTCACTATAATCACATTTTCAACTTTAACACTTGAACATTTAATATTTATAACACCTATGATATATTATGGTTAATATAGTGTTTTGCAGTTATGCGAAACGTGTCACGTAATGTAGATTTGGCATTATAAATGTACTCAAATTAGTTCGTTTTAACTATACTGTACAGTTTTAAGCCTAAACGCCCAAATTTTTATTGCTCTTGAAAATCGTCAAATAAAAAATGTCTATTTTATACCCTGAATAAGAAAATTTAGGTCTTTGATAGGAAGTGTTTGGCGCAAACTTTAATATTTAAATAAATGTTTATGTTTTATATCGTAAATGTAGTAAGTATAAAAATATCACTTCGAACTGTTTGGAATTATCTTAAAAGAATTCATTTGATTGCACAATATGGCATTGCATGTAAAATTTAGGCGACCATTTGAAATAATTGCCTTAATTTAATTTGTATTTAATTTTTTCATTTATCATTCATTTATTTAATATTACCCGTATAACATTGTCCAGTAGTAATATTGTATAAAAATTGTATATAAGATATAATATTTTTGTGAGCATAGTTATTTTATTTCTATCGGATATCTATGTTGATTAAAATGTTTTTTTTCTTTTTTGAAATTAAAATTATGTGAATTTTCAATTTTTTTTGATATCGTGTTATTTAATACTTTTATATAAATACCCTGTCGTCTACAGTATTGAACTCGAAATACGTACTTGTGATGAATATTAAGAAAAGAACATAATATAAAATACCTAGCTAATAAATGGCTTTTAATTATAAAAAAAAAATCTATTTTTGAAATTATTGAAATTTTGCACATAAGTTTAAATAAATACCACTCGTGCGCATACCGTTTAATAAGTTATGTAAATAATTATCATCTCTACACGTGGACAATGTTTAACCGTAAATAAAAGTCAACATTTATTCATATACACTGTATTAGTATATTGTCTATAATATCCATACGTTATACATTTATAATATAACGTGTTAAGATTAATAGTTTTGACAAACATATTTAAAGTCGAAATGTATAGTCATTTGGAAAAATGAGGGAGATGAATATTTTATAATACAACCTTCATCAACTGAATCATACCCTCTTTTGAAAAAAATAAAAATAAACAACAACAACATATTCTGACAACATTTGTATATTACACATTACGTGCGAGCCGGATTCGCGAGTTTCCGGAACGAAATCTTGGTGGCATTTAACACAATACACGTAGCGACGACGAAATTTAATGCACAAGTTCGGTGTGCCGTTCGGTTTTTATTTATTTCTTTTATTTAATTTTTTTTTTTTTTTCTGGGGTATTCACTAACCATAAAGAACGATTCGCGTTACTCTCGCACAGCAAATCAATATTGCGTTCCAGAGATAACGATTTCACACGGGCAAAGCCGCACGCGACAGTTATTAAATCTGGTAAAAATTTCTTCTTAAAAGCAGATAACGAGGTTTTTTTCCGCTCCCCTTTCTTTCATTGAGGTAGGTATTATTGTTATTTTTTTTTTTCTCACCCTCTTTCCCCGCCACCGCCGGCGTCACACACCCCACGCCCTCACTCTCTTTCTGCCGTCGCACATCGCGCGTATCTTCTGCCCGCACAACCCGCCGCCACGCGCTTTTTCCCTATACGGTGCACTATATTTCACTCATCAGGCCCCCGCCCGGTTAGTTCTGTTTTTCATTTCCGTTCGTTCTGCCGGAGGGAGAAATGGCCCGACCGCTGCCAATCCGGTTATTTGTTGTGCGATGTACAACACCACACACCAGAGCGGCAGCGGTGGTTCCTGATAAGAACTTATTATTATTATTATTGTCGTCATCGCAGAGAGAGAGAGAAAGAGTGAACCGTACCGGCTAATAATGGAAAACGCTTTACTTGGAGGTGTAGTAATAATGATGATGATAATAATAATAATGATAATAATAATAATAATAATAATAATAATGTAAACACCATCACCGCAACCAGTCGAAAGATAGACACGTACGATACTGCAGTTACCGGAGACCTGTAGTATTGTTTATCGGGGGGCTGTCAACTTTTGGTTTTGAAAAGTTTTTCGTCGAAAGTGTCATCTACTTCGCGTTTTAGCGGAAAATCCGGGAGTGGCGCTTACGGATGCCATCCGCCCGAGGTTTGGTTGAAGCCGTATTCCAAACGCCGGATGTGTCGACGACGAGACGTTATCTCCTCCGTGTGGAAACGCGCGCTTCTTATTCGGAGGGTTTTTTTTATTTTTCGCCGCACGCCCGCCGCCGCCGTGGACTTTTGCACCGTGTCCTCGATGCACACCGCGCCCGTGGATATAATATCTATCGGCGCGAAATGATGTCGTCATACTATACCTATACGTATATTATATATAATGTCACCGGGAGCCTTTTGACCGCGGTGTAGGCCTGGTTACAATTTTCTACTCGATAAAATCGCTGTATAGACGTGCAACCGAAACGTAACGGTGACTCGATCGTGTCTAACACCTACAGCGTGTTCGACGGCGCAATGCGAAAAAGTTAATTACGCGTAATTATAACAATCGGTCTTGACTTAAACCTTTTAATGAATGTCATAATAGTATATAGTATTTTATATACAACGTGTAATTTTTCACAACTTTTAAAACAATATATAGCAGATAAACCTATATATATATATATATATATATGTATAGTTTACGAGAGTTAAAAAAATATATAATCAAACGCGTATCTAATAAGTAAACAACTTGAAACCATGAGTGTTTCACGGTTTTAATGACGCTACCTATTTATGTATTATTCAGAAATAATTAAATATTCGTTTTACTCATCGCGATGACCTCGATCTATAGAAAGTGAACAATCAAATGATCTTTAACTGCACAGAACAAGTAGGAATTACGATAAATTACTACAATGTATTATAATATTGCATTTATTATTCGTCTAATATAAGCTGCAGTATTATTATTACCAATTAATTATTTTAGTAGTTCTTGGTAAATATTATAATTTTATATATGTAGTGTTTACCTACGGTTTTCAAGAATAAAAAGTAATAAAATTAAATATTATAATATCCGATATTGAAATTCGAGTGATTATATACGGAGTACAATATATAAGTAGAGACTACATAGTTTCCAAAGCGTTTCGAATGAAACTTTAATCCGTTCTTAAAACTCTGGTCTAAGAACCGATGTCTGAAACCCGTTTTTAGATTAACCAGAATAAATAATATTTATATATATATATATATATATATCATACAGATTCAACTGGCTTAAAGCTTAGTCGAAGAATTATAAACTAAACTCTTTGGATTAATATTAACATTATAAATATGTCTTTGCATTATATATATATATATATATATATTATACTATAATATTATACTTTATGACTACGTACATATATATATATATATATATATATATATATATATATAATGTGTATGTATGTATTATACATGTTGAACTCAGTATACCTAAATTGTACACATTATGGTTTGCTGTATAGCAGAATTAATAGTTTTAAATCTATCGATTCATGATGGGAAAAATCTGAATTCACCGAAGTTTGAGAAACCGGATTTTGAAGTTCGAAATTCATCCGAATACTCGTATTACTGTAAATGCAGAATTTGAATTATAAAATTCAGATTTCGTATTGAAATAGGATTTTGGACTTTAAAATATTAAATTACTATTCCTTTTTAATTTATTTATAATAAACATTGTAAATAGATATTTTTTTTTAAATAAATTGTTATTTCGAACATGTTACTTATATATCTTTTACTTTTTATTACTCAGACACTAAGTATTTTATGATTATAATACAGAAATTCGCAATAATAAACACAAACTTTGGATTTTCTATTCTGAAATCCGAAGTCCGGATTTGTCGGATTTGCGGAGAATCCGGAT
>JAIPRK010002044.1:0-31821 GCA_025469195.1 Chaitophorus viminalis
TTTGAAAATATAAAAAAAATTACCTAAAATGTTATTAATAAATATTTATTATGTCTATCCTATTTTAATTTATAAGATATGTTATTTTTTGTACTTTTTCAATATTTATACAATAAATTATACAAAATATATAAAACAAATATAAAACAAATATAATTTGTAAGTTTTTTTTTTTTTTTGTCGAATCTATAAATTTATTTGGCTCTCCGAAACCTTTTGAAAACATAATCTAAGGTATATCATAAGTTATACTTATTGTAACTAAAAGATATCGGAGATCGTTTAACTCAATTTTTTTTCAAGTTCATAAAGTTCAAATTTGTATAAATAAGTTAAAATCATGTTAATTTGCAAGTTATTTTGTAGATAAAAATTTATAAAATTTATTTTGTTTTTAGGTACATAAGGTTCAAAATTTTAAAAATAAGTTATTCATAAGCTACTCTTCAAAGATCTATAAAAAAAATTTCTACCGAACTTTATGAAAAAAAATTTATGACCGTTTGAAATTTTAATTTTTACGAAATTCCATCAAATAGCATTTATCCTCAAACGATTTTAAATATTTGTTATAATTCAAAAATTATAAGTCGCAGAAACTTGAAATTTTTACCAGCTGTTAAGATTGTAATTTCCTTTATGTCATAACTTTTTCAAAATATTATAATGATTTTTACATTTTTTTTTTTTTTATAATCGTTGATAAAAGAAGTTTGGCTTGTTTAAAATACTTAAAAATATAATAAAAGATTCTACAGAAGGTCTTATTGGCATTTAAGAATAATTGAAATCTATCGTCACTTTTTTTTTTTATAAGCGTTTGGACAGGGAATATTGACATTAAATTATATGTAAAATATAATACAATATTATAATATATAATATTCTAGACTGAAAAATCATATCGGTTTTTGGAATTTGCTCTAACTCAAAAACCAAATAACGCACACACTTGAAATTTTCACCAAATGTTTATATTGACGTTCTCTATGAATGGTTAAGTTGTCAAAGTATTTTGACATATTATGACTCATTTATAGACAATTTCAATTTTACACCAACATATTAACTCCGTTCAGAAACGTTATTCGTATACAATGATACCTATTGCATTCAAATTTAACAAATCCATTGTATTGACCTAGCCTATGAATGAGGTGCACTCCACCCCTACTGTACAGCAGAGTGAGGCCCATCTGGTTCTTTTTTTTTAGAAATTTCTTTACAAAAATTCACAATACAATGTATGACTGTCAAGAAAATGAAAAAACGTTTAAGCTATTTGAGTAATTCATTGACAATCGAGCCCTTGGATAGTCATTCATGTCGATGCCGGTTGAAAGGATAATTCTTTATAATTTAATTAATGATATATGTATATAATATATATGATTATAGATAAATTTGGTGAAAATCCAAATTTTTTCTGAATTATTCTTAAAGGAACCGTATGACCATATTGTATGTTTTTTTTTTATAATATATAAATATCAAAGTTTATTGTGTTAGATTATAGGTGGGTATATAACTAAAGTACGGCCAGCGAAACTAGGCGGGTGACCGTCGCGCGTCAGGCGGCCGTTTTCATGTAAACCAGGGGTTCTAAAAGTATTATTTATTAAATGAATAGCTGGTGCAGCTGTGTTTCAGATGTTTATGAAAAAAGTTGTGAACCCTCACATTACAAATATTTTATTATCGTATAAGGTATATCGTATATACAATATGTATAATGTAAATATGCGTACTACAAACAGCTGCGGGTGAGGGTAACCATCGAGCGCGGCGTTTTTATATTCAAACTGGCGCTGGGGACCACATTCCATTGGCCTTATTCTATTGTCATTCTATTGAAACCAAATTGTGTACAGGAACAGTGTTTTTTCAAAACGTATTAGTCTTCGATCCTCTGCCCTTCGTATATGTGTTGATTGCTATCGTTTGAGTTAAATGTGATATTTTTATTCGGCTAATTTGTACAATATTTTTTAATTTTTTTGGTGTTTTTTTTACTATTTGTGATAAATTATTTTTTCGAAATGTCAATTCGACCCGATATACATTCCCAAACAAAAAAAAAAACAATATACAACGTGTATACATTTTTTAAAACCTTAGCCAAGTGCAAAGACAAGCCTGAATTGGCAGATTATTTTCTACAATCCCAGGAGAGGACGGCCGAGGCTTGTGCGGTGAGTCTGAGAACTGTACAACGGATATGTAAAGAGAGTACATTTTTGATCGGCCACCTCTATCGAGTACCATTGCATATTTATGTCCGCGTCAAATGCAAAAAAAAGCAAAAAAAAATGCCCCAACAAATTATTGTGGTTAGATCGTGAAGTACTTGATACATATTTGTTGCTTGGAAAGCATCGCGTAAGATATCCCAAAAAAAAAAAAATGCAAATACATTAAAATCCGAGCCCTATTTATAAGGACCATTATATTTAAAGAAAGTACAGTTGGATACAAGAACATTATAATATAGGATTATGAATAACGAGCACAATAAATAATAATAGTAATTCATATGATAAATAATTATTTACAATGTATTTTTAAGTACAGTTAGTCATATTTCAATTAACTTCTATTTAGAAAAGGGTGACCATACGTCCTCCCGTTTAAAATGGGATTGTCCATTTTTTGATAATTATGTCCCGTTGTCCCGAAAAAATATAAAAGAGACGCTTTTATCCAGTTTTAATCCCGTTATTTCCATATGATTACAATTTATTAGAAAAAGAAGAATAAAGTAATATTTTGTTGTAAAAGGATTACCAAATTAATGAATAATTAAGGTAGGTGATGGCATATTTCCGGTGGATATGGCGTAGTAAAGGAGAAATTCTTAACCTTCCTTCTAAATTTGCTACTAAATACAGAACAGCAAGCATATAAGTAAGTACTTAAGGAACTATTCCAACGAATCGTTATAAATTAAAACTGCAAAAATATGTAAGAAGAAAAAAATTATATAGGTATATCATAGTGGGTAAAATGTTTATGAAACTAAATATTACCGTATCGTGAGAGGTGAGAAAGTATGCATTGATATAATATGCATTGGCACTTCTTACTTGGATAGTTTTCTGTTGGAATTTTTCGCAGTAGGAGTTAAAGCGGTTAGTGTAACATCTCAAATGGATTACTTTGCGCAGATTGTACATGAAACATTAAATATATCTTTTCTAATTCGATAAAAACACAAGACCATTTTTCAAAAGCTAACAAATAGAATGAAAAATAATTATTTTCTACATTTTCATCATTTGTAATCGTCTTTATGATATTTTTGAATTGATCCCAATCAAATTTTTATCAATCCTCTTAGAATTGTTTTTCCAATGTGAATTCGAGTTTCATTGCACTGCAAGTAACGAAAATATTTCATCACATTAACAAAATATAATACAATGTTTCCAAAGTGTCACGCTTGTAACTTGTAAGATATAAGTTATGTATTATTTGTTGACCGGAGAATCTCCCAAGCAGGGAAGATAATCCAAACTTGCACGACAGGATAATACTAGTCTCCAGTCGAGCCGGAAACGCATTTTACCAGATGGTAGAAGCCATCCTGTCCGAAAAGAGGACGACGAAAGAAGAAGAGAAGCCGAAGCCCGACTCAATCAGCCGCCGTAACGTCGAATGCAACCACAAGAGTGACGACGGGTTCGCCGTCACTGGCCGGTAAACAGGATGAGAGAACGAGACACCTAGGATGGCGGGAGCTGGGACCCCAGTCCAAGAATCCCAAGAAAAGTATTGAACTGCAAGGGTTAAGGCTAATGGGACATGTTCCGTCTGCTACCCTGCTAAAATTTGTAATAGTAATTGTTGTTTATAACAATAAATGAAGAGAGACATAGAATTGTGAAAACAGTTCCAGCTCAGTCTCTCGGTGGAAAAAGAAAAAAATATTATATAATATTATGTTTTTTTTTATATTATTGAATAGGCATAAGTGTTTAATATTTTTATGTTTTACAATATGCAGCTATGTAGGAAAAATTACTATTCGTTATCAACACTTTTTGCATATAGAATATAATTTTATATCAATGATTGACTATAGATGTGAGCAGATTACATGAAAAAAAAAATATACCCATATATTGTTAAAATGTAAAACGTTGAGTCTTGAGTTTTGAAGTTATAAAATGGTTAAAGATATAATTATGTTTTATCTTTTTCCACAAGGTTAGAGCACGGTATTTCGCTTTGTATGATTGACTAAGTATTAGGAAAGCGAGGTGTGGGATTTTGATGTATACTTGTTTGAGGTGAGCAAGAAAGATCTGCATTCTGAATGTCGGATCGATATTGTTCATTAAGACTTAAAGAATGCGTTGTATTCAATGAGAGAGCATTATATGGTTAATTATTTAGATACAGCTATTTCTTGGAATAGTCTCTAGTTCAGCGGTTCCCAAAATTTAACGACAACGACCCTTACAAAATAGTTTATTTCGCAGAACCCCAATGTATTAAACTACAACTCAACTCCAATTATTTAATAATATTTTTTCCAAATATAATATAAAATAATTTTCTCAATAATCACATACATCTAGTGGAATCCTTGACATTGTCCTACAGATTCCTAAGGTTCCTCGGAATACACTTTGGGAAACGATAGACTAGAGCCTAAATAACGGAGTTAGATGAGATGAACAGAATACAGGAGGAGACTCGAGGTATTATACCAGCAATTTTTCATAAATTTATTTTTAATTTTATTTATATTAATTATTCATTCAGTTCAAAGGTATATTATTCAGTTTTACGGATTTACAATTAATGGATGAAAAAACATGGTTACAAAATAATAATTCGTTATTATTGTGTATATAATAGGAACTTATAATTAGTCTTTTTTCTTTTTGTATGCCATATTACAAAACTCTTTTATTGATTTTCCGTTATACCAACAATTTTCTGCGATAAAACAAAATATATAATGTATTAATTGAAATTTTTATTTAAAGAAATTACATAAATAAAAGCATAAGATAAAGCAGATAAATTGAACATAATAAGAAATGTATACATTAGGCATGACGTTAAAATAATTTTTCTGTTATTCTGTTTTATTTTTATGCCATTAGGATTCTATAAAATTTATATATTGTTAATCACAATTATAACGTAGAGCAATACAATTTTATAAATATTATCATCATTATTATTAACAATTGCATTATGTTTTTATAAATGACAATAACAAATGCAAATAACTGATGCATCTATGATGCATCAGGAATCAAGATTCGGAACATAACCAATAATCATATAAATTTTTATTTTACTAATAAACAACAAGTACCACTTATAATAACACTTATACTTATACTTATAATACCACTTATAATATATATTTTTGTTACTGAAGTATCCACTCGGTAATGCTAGTACTAGGTAGGAATAGGACTAGACATTTCGTAATCTTCAACCAACTACTAACCAGCGATTGCATTATAGGGGTTACACGGGATTTTGAAAAAAATCCTGATAGGTTGTTCACATGTTCATGGGTGTTGAAAAGCGAGTTTTGATTATACCATGCAGTGCCATCACTATGGCATCAGATATGAAGATAAAAGCTTAAGTTATATTACTACATATTCGAATTCTATGTTGATTATCGAACATACGACTCCGTATATTTATATCCATCTAGAAGAATAAGATTTGTTTTCTTGTATGGAAAGTATTCTAATCACTTTTCCTGTACCTATTAATATATTAAAACATTTAAACACGAATTTACTTCACCATACTTTCTCGCTATATATATTAACTATTCAGAAAATTTTTTGAGTACGTGTGAATGATATTAATAATAGTTAAATTTGAATTTATTTATAGTATCATATCACCAAAATTTGTTAAAATACCTGACTTTACCAACATTTATCATTAAACTTTCTGAGACATTTCTAATAAACACTGATGTTTTGAAGCACTGGCTTCAAAGAAAATCTTATGATTTAAATATTATCCATAGAACATAAATAAAACATTTTTAAATATTTTTAAATAATGTAAATTAAAGTGGTTTATATATTATATAAAATTTTGCATCCTTGGTAGGTAGGTAGATATCACCATCAACAGTTATGATCATATTATACTAAAAAAAATAGCTACTCTTTTCACGAAAAGCCATATTAACGTAATTTGTTAATAACCATGCCCTTGACACGGTATTGGTCCCTTTTTCAATTGTGCTTTGTAAGATAAACATAATTACATAGTAGTTTCACATCTAATCAGATAAGTAAAATCCATACATCAAATGAAAAAATTTTACTCGTAGTCATTAAATTAATTTAACCAAGGAGAGAACATTAACTAGAAATTGGTCTTAATAAAATTAAGAAATTATAAATAACAAATTAGAAATGTTCAGTTCAATGAAAAATTGTTTCTCATTTACTTTTTTCAGTTTTCCGGTTAATATAATATATTGATTGGTACAAAGTTATGATCCTGATTTGTTTAAGATTTCAAGAATTGAGTGAGTCATTTTTAACTGTTTTGTGATTTGGGTAACTAATCATTGTTTGGATACAAATTTTACTCAATAGGTAGTTAAAAGTAGTACAGTAAAAAATGTAGTTAAACGTAATGTAGTGGATAATAATAATTTATTAAGTAAATATATTTCAAAAGATAAAAATAGCATTGTTTGACTTTAGTGAAGAATTTAACGGTTAATAAGCGAAACACTTTAGATATTGCAATGCACAAGTATTGGTGTGTAAATAAATTACACGTGCTTTACATAATTTATAAAATAAATTCATACTGTGTATTTTGATTGAATTCTTGATGTAAGTTACGAAATTATAGACGTGACCTGAAACTGTATTTAACTAATTTTACCTTGAACTTGACTTATTCGATGAATAAATATTTGGCATTGTTAAAATAAACTATTTTAAAATCCTTATAAGTTGATATTTCTTTGTCGAATGTGTTGTTATCAAACGTTCAAATATAAATAAAAAATGTTTCGTAAATATTTAATCTATCACCTTTTTTTTAAGGATAACTTGAATATAAAAATAATACCATATATTTTTTTCATTTCAATGTTGGTAAATTTTTGATAATCTATTCAATTTGAATTTAAATCCATGATTTGAAATTAATTTGGATAAAATATAAACGTAGAGATTATAAATTTTCTTTTGTTCGATATGTATAAAATTTTGTATTTTAATCCACGTTTGTTACATTAAGAACAAAACATTTTAATACATTTTATAAATCAATCTATATTGGAGAAACTAAATTTGAATATTCTGTTGTACAATAATGAATTATAAAATATAAAGATTTAATATGAAGCCTGTTTATATAAGTATATAAATTATGATATACTGTTGAATATAAATTACTTGCCTTGATAATGATCTAAATCTGAAAGTGTAGCATCATAATATGCGATTATAATATGTTTTTGTGAATCAATTTAACATTCAGCTTTTATATGATTCAAAATTTCATAATTTTACGAAACAAAACTCGCCTCCCACCTTCCTACAAACTTCACATTCCTAATTTCTTTACATATCAGAACGACTTGCCTCCAGTGCTTGGCTCACCCGCGCACGGTGGCACAGCTGTTCTTATCCACCGACGCATCGTCCATCAACCTGTTACTCTCATCACAGATGTTCAATCCTCTTTTGAATTCAATCAACTTGACGGCTTAGAAGAACTAGTCTTGGCAATCTACAAACCTCCTGGTTCCCTGCTAACAACAAACGCCTTAGACCTACTGACACGCAGTGCCGAATAAAAAATATCAGCCGGTAACTTAAACGCCAAGCACCCCTTGTAGCACAGTCATTCTACGAACGCTGCCGGTAGAAACTCTTTGACCACGTACAAAACTCTGACTAATCCATCTCGGCCCCCTCCTACCCTACCCTATCCACTTTCTGACATGCATAGGACATAGACCTGATAATCTTAACATTGCCCTCATAAGACTTCTTATTCCAACACAAATTCTCACGTACAAATTTCTTTAAATTAAATCGAAGATTATAAAACATCTATAAAATGCTAATAATATATATTATTATATATAAAAGTATATAGATTTATATATATTTATATATATTATATAAATAACGCACATCATGAAAAATCAAAAATATTCATAATCTTACTCAGAATCTAAAATATTATGTTGAGTTAATTAATCGAACTGATGACATCAAGACAGGGTAATTGTACTAAATTTTTTTGTTGTTCTTATACTACAACCATAAACTGAAGTGTAATTTTTCATATTATTTGTTTGACTTACTGATTTTAAAAAATGCAGTGAACAAAGCAACTTCGACACTGTCCACTTGAATAATAAAAATAATTAGGTAATTAAATAATGAATCTAACAATTTGTTTATGTGTAGTTAAAAATATTTGTATGGGAAAACGTTGCGGTCGCTAATCCAAATACAGTGATTCCATTTAATGTGGGCACGTTGGAACCAGCTCTTTTTGCCCACATTAAGCGGTTGCACATAAAAACCGAAATTAGTTAAAAAAAAAAAAAAATTATAATACAAAAAAGTTTTTATTTTTATTATCATATAACTGAAAAAAAGTGTAATAATTACTATATAAATTAAATTAAATATGATGTACAATAAATAAAATTAATATTTGGATGTGGAAGTATACAGAACGTTATAATTGTTCGTTGTCTGAGCTGTTTAATATGAATCTGATTAACAAAATGGGCACACGCTTCAAGCTTATCAGACGGACTATTTTCATTACTCTCTTACATGAAGAACTTCTGCAATAAATCAATGCACTTTTTAGCCACTCTAGCTGTAACTGGTGGTTCGGTATCTTCTTTTTCTTCTTCATCATCATCTTCTAACTTCCTTTTTTTTAAGAACATTTTGTACTACAACATCACAAATTTTTCATTATCATAAAAATAGGGAGCATTTTCATTAATGTTTTCAAATTCGTCATGGTTTTGAACAAACAAAAATTGTTCATCCAACTCAATAAACTCAGGTTGTGGACCAATAAAATTAGAAAATCCACAATGAGCGAAAAAATTTATAATAGTTGAGCAGCTAACTTCTCGCCAACTTTCGGATACAAACTGTATCGCTTGCAAAATGTTTATTTTGCCACTTATTTGATTAGCAGTTGCAGATGGATCAAACATGTTTTCCTCAATCTTTTCTAGAATAAAATGAACTAGTTTCATTCTATATCTCACCTTGAGGTTTTTAATAATACCCATAAGTAAGGGTTGGATTAAACATGTCGTATTTGGTGGCAAAAATTCTAAATTGATGTTTTTGAGTTGAACGTTTTTTTATTGTGTAGCACAGTTACCAATAAGAAGAAGTATGTACTTAGATTTTTCTTACAATTCCTTATCCCATTCATATAACCAGTTTAAAAATATGGTTGAAGTCATCCATGCATTTTTATCCACGTGGTAATGCACGGGCATTTTATTTATAGACATATTTTTAAAACATCGAGGTTATACGCTTTTCCCTACTACAAGCAGCTTTCTTTTGTCACTCCCGGTCATATTGACACATAATAAGACTGTAATCCTATCCATTGCTTTTTTTGAACCAGATAGAACGTCTTTTTTTGAAACATAAAGAACCGTCGTGTGTCGCTTTATAATACAGTTCAGTTTCATCTGCATTAAATATGTTGTCTGGGAAAAAGTCGTTCAAAATTATTTTTAGCCTGTCAACTTTCCAATCATTAGAGACAGATTCATCAGCACTTACTTTTTCACCATGCACACGTTTGAATTTTATCTCGTGTCTATTTTTCCACCTGTTTTGCCAACCATCAGTAGCAATAAACTGATTGTTACCAAATTTCCGGGATAATTCTTCGGTTTTACATTTTAACATTGGCCCAGACACGCGAACACCGCGATTTGTTATCAATGTAAACCATTCACTTAAGGCCTTGTCAACTTCGGGATCTTTTCCTTCTCGTTTACGTTTTTGATTACCAGTTTGAGTTGAATTGAAGTTTTCGCGTAAAATGACTTCTTCGTTGAGCAGTTTCGCCACCATTGATTTTGGAACGCATAATTTTTCAGCGATTTTACGTTGTAAAGTGCCTGAAGGTAGCGATTTCACTTTGTCTAAAAACGCGATTTTTTCCTTTAGGGAGAGATCTTTTCGAGACATATTGTACGTATTGTCACGTTGAATTTCACGTGAAAACTGAAATGCGGTTATTGACGCATTACAGAACGTGAGCCGTCTATCGCTTTGTTTTTATCGCATCTAATAACATTTACACACATCAAAATCCCATTAAGATTTAATTGGCATAATGAATTTTATTACTTTCGATAAACACAATCTCATAGATATGACAAAATCTGATTAAATTAGTTGTTTTTAAATACATATGTGTATATTTTAACGCTATGATATAATAAAATTGACCACATAAAGCGAATCGAGTGCCCATATTACGAGGTTAGATTTAACATTGTTAATATACATTTGTATTGGTACCAGAACTGTTTGCCCACAATAAGCGGATTCTACTGTACTAGTATTCAAGGCTTACTTACATAAAAATTTGGCTTTTGTTAAGGCTACTGTTTGTACATAGTAACATTAATATTTATAATTTCAGGTTATAATCAAAAAATTATAACAAAAAAACAGCTAATAAAAAAAGTTTGACTTAACCCTTTAAGCTTATTATGTATATAAAAATTATGTACATATTATAATGATAGCTGATAAATAACATTATTATGTTTTATAAATGCTGTTTTGAAAACTAAAAATTCAAATTTAGAGACTAGTACTGATAGTAAAGACAATATTTTCACTTCATGTTCAAGCAGAAGTTATTTGGAACTGAAGGTTCAGATTTTTACATTCAAACAATGTACATACTTAATTATAATTATTAAAAAACCATATGCTATGACTTTGAGATTAAATGTAAATACATTTATCAGCTGTAACAAATTATAAAATATCAGAATTTACTTACAATGACACGCTGAAAACAACATTTAGGTGCTATTAGTATATTACACTTGTTGAATTACTAGGTGTTGCCTGTAAAAATATTAAAAGTGCTACGCCACTTTAATGTAATTATATAACTCGGTATGAAGCAAATATTTTTTAAACGCAAGTCACCAAAATATTCTTAAAACAATTATAGTTGTTTGGATTTCTATTGTACATGAAATTACTGAAGAAAAAGTATTGTATACTATATAAATACGAAGCCTCCAATACATGTATCGATATGGGTATATATGAAGAAAAAACAATAAAAATACTGATTGCAGTACAACCTAGTTAATTTTTTACCTAGGGGGCTTACGGATGATATCATATTCGTAATAAATAACCATCAGTCATCACTGTAAGACTATAAGCAGTGGCTTCAACTTTTTTGACACTATGTACCACTTAGAGCAGGGGTGGCCAACATTTTCTAGAATTTTTTAATTTTTTCCAAAAAACAAATAATGTTGTGAAATTATCAAATCAAATGCAAGCACAAACATCTCATTAAATAATGATTAAATAAACATAACAATAGTAGTAATTATCAAGGTAGAATATTATATTAGAAGTAATAAGTTAAAGTAATAATTTGTAATAAATATATTAAAT
Source organism: Chaitophorus viminalis (assembly GCA_025469195.1). Taxonomy (NCBI): domain Eukaryota; kingdom Metazoa; phylum Arthropoda; class Insecta; order Hemiptera; family Aphididae; genus Chaitophorus; species Chaitophorus viminalis. The sequence continues at coordinate 11,685 of JAIPRK010002044.1, forward strand.
ACTTATTGTGTGAAATTGTGAAATTAACCTTAGAAATACTTAATTATATTTACATTGGAAAATGAAAGTAATAAAGAAGTGTAATACGCATGTACGCAAATATAATATATTTTTGATTATTGACAACTTTTATTTTTTTGGTCGATTGCGACAACCTAAAAAAACTCAGAGATCGATCACAAGTCTATTAGTGTTGGCTACCCCTGACTTAGAGAACTTTCAACGGATAACGTCAAGTAATGACTTTTTATTCTTCTTAGATATGACCATAAATGAAGATCATATTTTTTCATATATCGGCGATTGTTTGGTTTGTTTTACGCACCAAAGGAAAAATTAATCTTTATTCAATTTCATAAGCATAGCAGTAGTATAATAGTTAGGTAAAATTATCTGAATGAAAATTGTTGTCTTCCACTTTTAGCCTTAAGTATTTTTAATTTAACTATCAAAAAAATTTACGATTCTATTAAAGTTTTAATACATACATTTCGTATAAGCTAGAAAAATAAGATGAAAAAACATGTTTTACTTGGCATAATATTGTTACTTATATTCTTCTCCACTATTTTAGTTATAGATCAAATAATATAACACTAATAAATAAATGTTTGTACTCAGATATTTTATATAAATTATATGAGAATATTAGTTGGGTTCCTAATTTCAAGAGTTGAGGCCTAGTATATTAATTATATTGGAAAAATTAGAGTTAATTTAATCTAACATATCGACGTTAGTAGCGTATCTTGACTTTATGATACATCTTGCTCAGTATGTGTTTCTAAGAGGTAGACACTTAAGTTATTGGTAATTTTTTTACTGGTTTAATGGTACTTAAATCATCGATTCAGCAATCAAAAACCTACTCTTGATTCAGATATATAGTAAACCATACAAAAATGAATAACTATAAAAAGCAACTATTATTTTACTTTATAATTTAAATTATATTTAACGAAAACATTAACTTGGCACGTGCTGGTCTTTATTAATGCATAATCATTGACCCAAGTATAGTATATTATTTAAACGATAAAATATCTCGGTATCCAACTCCAGTCTTCCCACATCATTGAGTTTTTAATACGTTCATATACAATATGTAATGTTCTCTATATTTTTAGTCCAGATGAAGTGACGTACTAATTAATGTTAAATGTTTTTATCTACTATTAAATCAAACTGTGAATAGTAGTTATACGTATGCTAAGTCACAGCACATGTATTTATACAAATATCAGACTTAATTATTATAGTCATATATTACTAAAATGTTATATAAACTTACCTTGAGTGGTGCAAAATTTTCGAGGAGTATCCAATTTATCTAAATAATCATATGGTACAGTAAATAGTATTTTAATTTCATTCATTTTATTCCATTAATTAATATGACTAGCTTTTTTATATTAAAAGACATCAAATTGGAAATAATTGTAATTGTTTTTATGAATAATATGAATATGTATATAGGAGTTTGTACTCAGGGGTGTCATTTGAAAGGTGACAATATAAGCATTTACCACCAATGCTCCCTTTTGTCAGATGGTAGCTGACAAGCCGGATGAAAGGCTACTTATGTTATTATTATAGGCCATTAATATGATTTGTGTCATTACATAATACGTTTAAGTCCCTACAAATTGTAACAATTTAGTACCCACTTATAGAATAATAAATAGTAAATCTTCATAAAATAAGTAATATAGGTTAGGTTTGGATAATATATTTATAATAAATATAAAATTCTGCAAAAGAAGAATATGTAATGGAATACAAATTAAATTGGGACAATTATTTACTAAGTGGGTCCCACGATTTCATTTTATTTTGGTCTTGACACACTCTCCCTCTCTATCGTCTAGGTTGTACTATTAATTTCTCCTTCTTCACTTAACAGTTATTGATGGAACAGAATAATAATTAATAAAATCAAATTAATTATCAAATTAATAGCATCACATTATGTAGTGTAAATAAAAGTTGAAGATTATCTATCAAAAATTTTATAAATCATTGCATGAGGTCCGTCATCTCAACAAAAATGAAATATTTTTTTATTTCTTGTAGATTTTTTTTTTGTACTTACATTTTCCTTCCAATATACTACATAAACTCATTTGGAATGTATATTCAATAAATTTCAATTCCATATCTAGGCACAAAATATCTATATTATTGTGTTTTATGTTATTAATAGCTGAGATTAGATTATTGTTTAGTGTAAAACTGAAATAAATGTCTTAATAAAAATATTGTAATATTTAATGAAAAAACGACTAAAAATCATTTCTTTATGATAAATGTTTGCGTGCACACGATTCCGGACAGCGTTACTTATTAGTGGTCAGGATGCAATTATATTTTATGATTATAACGATTGCGATATAAGTTCATATGATTTGAAATAAAAATATTCAGAAGAATACATAAGAGAATATAGTATAATCGTAAAGAGTAGAAGAAAGAAAGAAGATTACACATTTAATTTAGTGTATTTCATAAAACAGAAAATATGATTAAATTCTTTAAGTGCATGGGACTAGAATGGATGGAAACATATTTGGCAAGAGAAGAGGCTCATGAAAAAAATTATCATAAGCGCAGAAATGGTAAGAACGAGACCATGGGACAGACTGCGCTGGTGATGAATGGACAGTGGACGTAGAATCGTTAGATCTTAAGGAGATATAGGCAATCATGATTGTCTGAATTGGAACAAATGAAAGTACAGAGACAAATAAAAATAGTTAGTAGTTAGAGTTAGCTGTAGCAGTTAGAGGCCTAAATAACTAAAATACACAAACTAAGTAACACAAAAAAGAAAAAAATATTTAAAATTTATATTCCAAATGAATATACTCACTACGCCGTATTATAATATTTTTGAATCGCAATCCTAAAATATCAATAAAATTACGTTTAAGAGACGATAACTTAACGCGGACCCGTACGGTAGCTGTTATCGACCCCGCTATGATATCTTCGTCAACCACCGGGCCGCAGCATACAGTGTTCAGAGATACCTCGCACTCCAGTCCATCACTGTAGAGGGTCACGGTTCTCGATTTCAGCGCCCGCTCGGTACGACATTTGAACCGGTCTTGTCTGTCATGATATTCCTTTCATACGCACGCTATACGTTGGAACGAGATTCTAATTTTTTTTCTGTTTCATCATTACATTAGTGTACAATAATCATGTGTATTGTTACATATCACTGTTGTATTTTTCTTTGTTTAAATAACCCACCACCAGGCATAGTACCGTTCAAAAAAACATCCATGAGTTCGTTTATTTTGTTTTCGTCCCATTTAATTGTGTTCGCAACAATCCATCGTCGGTAACCGCCAAAATATAAAACAATTGCCGCGAATGCCCCTTTAGGTATGCTACGATATATGTATCAATTAAAGTTACACTCAACTCTTTCGTCTCATAATTATTTATGTCATGAAATATAAAGGTGTATCTGGTATTTCAAATTTGTATTTAATGTTTAAAATATTAAATAGAATATTAATAAAAAAGGTTTAAATGCATATTATAGGGCATTTTAGAAAACGATGCCACCTAATTCTTTGATTCACATTGTTTCTAAATTGATGTTGCAGTGAACTTAAAACTGTTAATAATGAATAGCAAATAGGATGATTATTTACTCTTCGAATTATGATCAAAGCAAAATATTTATTAGGCTCTGTTATCAATTTCGAAGAGGAATTAAGAAAATTTCGTTTTATAATACATTACCATTTAGCTTTAGAGTTGCAGCTTTATAATCAAGTTGAACTGTAACATTTTTAATTATTTTAATTTAATTATTAAATTCATAACAAAATTATTATAATGTGATGGTATAATAATTTACAAATAAAAAAAATTTTATTAAAAATAAATAAAAATACCAAGGCTGTTACCCGTGTATATTGTTAAAGAGATAAGTATCAATTGGAACATAAATAAGGTACTGCCTAAATAACTTATTTTTAATTTTGAGTGTATGTAGATACAAGTTAGGGAATCATTGTCGGTTTATTCTCTTCAAGCGATTGCCCCATATAGACGACGAAAACATCGGAGATTTGGATTCAAATCGGCAAATGTGCTTTTACACAGGAGTCATACCTACAGGCGCAACTAGGGTTAAAATTATAAAGGGCTACAGGACTCATGAAAACTGTAAACTAAAAACCACCAGTAGGGGTTTGTACCCTCACCATCATACATTAATTAATAATACATTCATTTTTTTTGAACTGTGACCCAAGAACAACATAAAAAATCATTCATATTTAAAAATAAACTATATGTATTTATTAAATTTTTAATAATCATAGTATTAAAAATATTTAAAATATTATTTATTTTAGTATAGTAAAGGTATTTCTCTATTTTCGCACTTGCAAATATGTTTAAAATATCTTTATTGTTAATATAATTTCATATTCCTTTCTCAATATAAATGCTGGGTACATTTTAAACCTATTCTTGAAAGTTGTAACATTGTTAAACACAATCATGTTTTAACTCATCTCATCGCAGAAAAAAAATCTTTCACATGTTGCACTACTTATTGGCAATGTAAATGCAATACTGAGAAGCTTGCATACATTTAGATAAGTTGTCTCATTTATAAAACTTGCCATTTTCATTGTATCACCCAATATTTAATCAGGACCCATGTTTTTAAAAGTGTTTCTTGCATCAGTTATTTCCGTCATCAATATATTAATGTCAATTTGGAATAGATCCTAAAATAGTAGTAGTATACAAATTAAAACATGTAATATAGTTATAATATTTAATATTCGGGAATTTTGTTTTTTGTTGATGCATTCTTACATTATTATGGTTAATGAACAACTTAATTTTTCTCTTTAAAATCAGGTAGAAAGAAGTTGTCAACGGAATTAGCAAGCTCCAAACTTTCTTTGGAAAAGCGGCGAATAACATTTTGAACCAAAGAATCAAGTACAGCATAATAATTCACCAAAATGCTCGAATGGTCATTTGAATAGAGAAACTTGTTCAGACCATTACTTTCTTAATAATAACAAATATTTAAAATCGTTTGAGGATAAATTATTTATACAATTTCTAAAATAATTTAATCTCAAACAATCATAAAGAATTTTCCAGAAAATCCGGTCCTGTAGAAATTTTTTTATAATTTATTAAAAAGTAACTTGTGGATAACTTTGTGTTAATATTTTGAACCAAGATTTATAAGTATAATAAATGTAATGAATATTCAAGAACAAAAAAACTTACAAATTATCCCAATGTTATAAAAAAATCTTTGTGAGGAACGATTTTCAATTTTTAGATTCTGAACGGAGTGATTGAATATATTGATTTTACAATGATGTGTGTGTTTTATTTTTTTATTTTTGTGTCTGACGACACCTTTTTTGGGTGTAAAAATGATTCGATTTTATAAAACAGCAACTTTTCTCAAAAGAAAGTAAATATAGATGGTATTTGAGCAAGTCAAAAATCCAACTTTTTCAATACTTCATAAAAAAATCGAAAAACCGATAAAAAAATTACATAAAAAAGGGAAATTTTACGCAAAATCACGTTTTTACAAAATACATTTTTTTTTTTAATGCTCTAACTCAAAAACGAAAAACCGCAAAAACTTGAAATTTTCACCAAATCTGTATATTGTCTTTTTCTATACATGGATATGTTTTCAAAGTATTTTGACATTTTTAGAGAAAATTTAAATTTTCGATTTTTGTGAATTTTTTTTTTTAAACACCTATAAAATTTAATTGGCTGACCGAAAACTCTTTAAAATATAATACAAGGTATGTATTAAACTAATCTAATCATAACTAAAAAATATCGGAAATCGTCTCATTTAAATTTTTTTATAAGCCCATAAACCTCAAATTTGTATAAAATATGTCATAATCACGATAAATTGCAAGTTATTTTGTAGTTGAAAATTCATAAATTTTTTTCTGTCAATAACTAAGGTTCAAAATTTTCACACTAGATTATCCATAAGGTACTTTTCATAAATCTATAAAAAAAGTTCTACCGGACTTAAAGGAAGATATTTTATGACCGTCTGAAATTTAAATTTTTACGAAATTGCATAAAATAGGGATTTTTCCTCAAAGATTTTAAATAATTGTTATAATTCAAAAAGAATAAGTCGCACGATCATGAAATTTTTACCAGTTTTTAAGATAAGCATTTCCTCTGTGTCATATTTATTTCAAAATATTATATTGATTTTTAAGCCACTTATAGACATTTTATATATTCAAATTTTTTAAATTTTTTTTTTTTATAATCGGTGATAAAAAAAAAATAATACAAAATACTTGAAAGTTTAATAGAAGATTCCAGAGAAGTAGTTATTATTATCATTCAAAAATTAATAAAATCCATGGGCACAATTTTTTTTTTTATAAGCGTTTGAACAGCGAATATTGATATAAAATTACATGTAAAATATAATATATAATGTAAAATATTCTAGACTGACAAATATTATCGGTTTTTGAAATTTGCTCTAACTCAAAAACAAAAAACCATAACAACTTGAATTTTTCACCAAATCTTTATATTGACATTCTCTATACATACTTAAGTTTTCAAAATATTTCAACATATTTTGACTTATTTATAGATAATTTTAATTTTCGATTTTTGTAAGTTTTTTTTTTTTTAAATATCTATAAAAATTTTTTGGCTTCCCGAAAACTCTTGAAAATGTATTAAAGAATTAATTATAAGTTATACTAATTGTAATTTTACTAATTGTAACTAAAAATTATCGGAGATTTGTTTCACTCAATTTTTTTTTATAAACCCATGAAATTCAAATTTGTATAAAATATGTTAAAATTGCAATGATTTGCAAGTTAATTTGTAGTTGAAAATTCATAAAATTTTTTTCACTTATACTTAAAGTTCAAAATTTTAACACTAGGTTGTCCATAAGCTAATCTTCAAAAATATATAAAAAATTTCTACCAGACTTAAAAGAAAAAATGTTATGACTGTTTGAAATTTAAATTTTTACGAAATTGCATTATATTTTAATTTAAATATAAAATACTATAATATTAGTATTTACACATTTTACACAAATATATTAACTCCGTTGAGAATCGTTATTCGTATACAATGATATCTATCAATGCATTCAAATTTAACAAATACATTGTAATAATGACCTATCCTATAAATGAGTTGCACTCCACCCCCAACTGTACAGCAAATCGAGGCCCATCCGTGTTTTTAGTTGCAATAGTAATAACTTATACTGAAACTTATATTATATTTTTGATAGGTTTTGAACAACTAAATTTTAGATTCTAAAAAGAGTGATGAAAACTTTTGGTTTTACATTGATGTGCTTTTTAGATTCGGAACGGAGTGATGGAATCTATTGATTTTACAATGATGTGTGTTTTTTTATTTTTTCGTGTCTGACAACACCTTTTTTGGCAGTAAAAATACTTCGATTTGCTTAAACAGCAACTTTTCTGAAAGGAAAGTGAATGTAGATGGTACTTGGGTGTATCAAAAATTCACCTTTAGCAATATTTTTCAAAAAACTGAAAAAATTGATAATTGATTGCACCTCTTTTATAGGATAGGTTTTTATTACAATGGATTTGTTAAATTTTAATGCAATGATAAGTATCATTGTATACGAATAACGATTCTGAACGGAGTTAATATGTTGGTCTAAAATAATGGGTATATAATAATATAAAATTTTTTATTTAAATTGAAATATGATGCAAAAGTATGCAATTTCGTAAAAATTTAAATTCTAAAGACTAAAGAGTCATAAAATTTTTCCTTTAGTCCGGTAGAGTTTTTTTTATATATTTTTGAAGAATAGCTTATGGTCAACCTAGTGTTAAAATTTTGAACCTTAAGTATAAACAGAAAAAATTTTATGAATTTTCAACTACAAAATAACTTGCGAATCATTGCAATTTTAACATATTTTATACAAATTTAAAATTTATGAGCTTTTACCTATAAAAAATTTGAATGAAATTATCTCCGATATTTTTCAGTTACAATCAATATAACTTATAATAAATCTTGTATTAAATTTTTAAGAGTTTTTAGATAGTCAATTCAATTTTATAGATATTTAAAAAAAAAAAACTTACAAAAATCGAAAATTTAAATTGTCTATAAATTAGTCAAAATATGTCAAAATATTTTGAAAACTTAACTATGTATAGATAACGCCAATATAAAGATTTGGTAAAAATTTCAAGTTGTTGCGGTTTTTCGTTTTGAGTTAGAGCATTTAAAAAAAGTGTATTTTGTAAAAACGTGATTTTGCGTAAAATATCCTGTTAATTCGTAATTTTTTTATCGTTATTTTTGACGCTTTTGAAAATTATTGAAAAAGTTGCATTTTTGACTTGCCCAAGTAAGAGTAGTTGCTGTTTGAGAAAATCGAAGCCTTTTTACTGTCAAAATGGTGTCAGATTTTTCGGACAGCCAAATAAATTTTATAGATATTTCAAAAAAACAAAACTTATAAAAATCGAAAATTTAAATTGTCTCTTAATAAGTCAAAATATTTCAAAATACTTTGAAAGTTTAACCATGTATAGAAAAAGCTAATATAAAGATTTGGTGAAGATTTGGAGGCGCTGCACCAGGGGAGTTTGTTGGTGTGCGCGGATATCGACGGCGGTCGTGCACAGGAACTTACATCGAAAGTATAACATCGTTTAGTGCAGGCACACGCGGAAAACCGAACGCGTGCGTACGACGTCCAGGAAGAGCAGTACAAGCGTGAACGATGACGGAAATTAATTTGTTTGAGGAAAAAATTTGAAAAAAAAATAAAAAATAATAATGAAACCGTAAAAAATTGAATTATAAACGCGCCGCGTCTTATATGACTCGTGTAACGGCCGTGTATGGCCCGGCATACACCAATGCAATGCGGTTGCGGCGCACTGCATGCAGTTCTATATTTAAAATAGCGCATGTTATCTTATGGAAATGTCCACATCGATGCAGTGCGGCGGCGGTGCAGTGACGTTGTGAATACGGCGCGCTGCATGTGGTAAGGCATGGCGGTTTTTTCTTGCAGTGCGCGTGCGGTGAAAAATCAAAATATAAACAATTTATCGATATTACATTGTTTAAGTTGTTATCAATTTTAATCATTGAATCAAACTTCAAACTACTTGTCTACCTAGTAAAAGTAATAACACAGGACATAATTTTTGGTATTTTTAAAAATATATTTACCTATACTAACTTGAAGCTTACATATATAAATGGTGGAGGATTGTGAAAAAATGGTGCAATTGGTTAAACACATCGAAAACCACCCATGTCTTTTTTATTACAATAGAGCGGAATATTCTAACGACATAGTCAAAACAGCAGCTTTGCAATGAAATTAATTTATCAGGTAAATAACATCATTTTAATTAAATTACCTTTTTATAATAAATATGAAACAGTTACATGTATTGTGTGATGAACTCATATATGCTGAATAGTTTACAATTATTAACAATTTTTGTTCACCAGTTACTAAATGTCTTATATTGTTCTAGTTTGTGCCCTCAGACACACGGAAAAAATAGATAGTTAATTTAACTGTAATTACGATATCTTTAACTATAAATTATAATTCCATATGGGATAGCTAGTTTAGTTCCAATTACAAAGTTGAAATAGTTAAAATTTTATAGTTGTTTTAACATTATAATTATATTATAATATATTTGAACAAAATGTTTTTTTCATATTAACGAGATTTTATAGAATCTCGTTAAATATTGTTGTTGATTTTACCAATTTTTAAGTTGTTTCTACTATAACAGTTAGTCATTTTGGCATAAAAATATTGTAGCAGTAATAATAAATATGGTAGGTATTCCTCATAGTGTGATTCAAAGTATTATTCAATTTATAATAATCTAATATCATTAATCCATCATAATATTTTTTTTAATGTTATGAATGTAGTCATCATCAGCAGAATTAAAACTTTCTGTAGTCACTCCTACGGTGTATTGGAAAAAATATATGAAGTTTACAGTTATAATTCTAAAATTTAATATTTAATATGATATGGACTTTTTAAAGAGTTTATTACCTCATATTAAATCATTAGATCAGAGGTTCCCAACCCGTGGTACGCATACCACTAGTGGTACGTGGAAGTCTCGTAGGGGGTAAGCAAAGAAATTTTTTTATTACTATTTGCATTCAATGTTATTTGGTTTAGTATAGTTTATATGATATTAGCTAATTTTATAAAATTATTATTTTATCAAAATAATATTCAATGTCGGTAACATGGGGCTTGTAATCATAGCAACAACAACAAATGTCACGTTAATTTTATTTATTAAATTTTATTATAATTTTTTTTTATTAATTTGGAAATTGTAATTTAAAATTTAAATATTTAGATTTAACAAATAATTAAGATTTTTTTACTTTCATAAAAATCAAATAATAAAAATAACAGATGGGCCTCGCTCTGCTGGACAGTTGGAGGTGGAGTGGACCTCGTTTATAGGATAGGTCATTATTACAATGGAATTGTTAAATTTGAATGCAATGATAGGTATTATTGTATACGAATAACGATTCTAAACGGAGTTAATATGTTGGTCTAAAATGGGTTTATAATAATATAGTATTTTTTATTTAAATTGAAATATAGTGCAATAGTATGCAATTTCAGACAGCTAAATAAATTTTATAGATACTTCAAAACAAAAACTTACAAAAATCGAAAATTTAAATTGACCATAAATAAATCAAAATAATTTAAAAACTTAATCATGTATAGAAAAATCCCATATAAAGATTTGGTGAAAATTTCAAGTGTTTGTGATTTTTCGTTTTTGAATTAAAGTATTTTAAAGAATTGTATTTTGTCGAAACGTGGTGGTTTTGTGTAAAAATCTCTCATTTTTTTCTAATTTTTTTATGATTTTTTTCAATGCTATTGAAAAATATTCAATAAGTCTTATTTTTGATACACACAATTACCATCTGATTTACTTTCCTTTTAGAAAAGTTACTGTTTAAGAAAATCGAAGCATTTTTACTGCCAAAAAAAGATGTCGTTAGACACACACAAAAAAAAAAAAAACACACACACATTGTAAAACCAATAGATTCCACCCCGTTCAGAATCTAAAACAATTATAATTTACATTTTTAGTACATACTTAAAATTTCAATACTATTCATTTTTTATAAATTATCAGGCTATAATGCCTGAAAATATTTAACACAATTTAACATTGAAAAAATCAGATTTTTTCAAAAATACTCTTCACTTTAACTACTCTAATTAATATTTTTTCATTTAAATATGTAATGTTATACAGTTTTACATTTGAATAGAAATAATAGAAGATGCTGTTATAATATATTCTTATACATTTCAAAATTAATGCACTTATCTAAAAATAATTAATACTTACTTTTTTTCAATTGTTAAATCCTGTTTTAATAAATGTATCTTCTAAACTCCCAGTAACAAATATACAGCACACATAACAAAAAATTGCATTAGCCTTTATACCGTACTCAAAACATTACAAATTCTAATACTATGAGATATGAAGCATTAAAGTTTCTATTTTGGGCACCTTGTTTGGTTTTTGGATACACCTAAATAACATTTTAAAGCCAAGTAATAGTGGCAATATTAAACAAAAACATATTTTATTAAATTTCTATATAATAAATTAACAATTAGTAGTAAATATATATCTTGAGTAGAAAACATGTCTAAAGTATGCAAATAATCCAGTAATAGTCAAAACATGATTTGAGTAAATTTCAAAATATATGATAAAATTATATATTTCATACTATAAGATGATGGGATACGAAAAACAAATATACAATATTTTTCAAATTATTTAATAATAAATAATAATTTACCTGTAATATAGGTCGGTATCAATATCACCCAAATCTTTAGGATTGTTAACTGCATTAATCTTAAAATTTAGTATTTATTATGCTAATACTAATTAACTAAGTAAATGAAGAAGCAATGAAAAAGAGTTTTCAATCACTACATGGTTATCTGTATTTTGGTTATTAATTGTTTACTTTTAAATATTAAAAACATTTTTGTCCATTTTACAGAAATTTATAAACAATGAAAATACCAAAACAAATTACATTTTTAAAGATTTTAACAATTTTAAATATGTGTTATAATCTTGATAAATATTCACTTAAACAAATAAGTATTGCATGATTGTAAATCGTATTATTATAAACACAATCACACGGCACAGCACGACAAAGCTTGTAAAACAAAATATAATTTGTATCAATGATAGTAGGTATGTATCTAAGTACCAATAACTGATTAATACGGTCTAAGAATTAGGAGAATGGTGATCAATACAATAGTAAAGTTGATAACAACAATACCACAGAATATAACATATTAAAACCCATGGTCCAATTCTAAAAATCGATGATCTTCTTTCAATATTTTGCCATAGAAATAATTGATCTATAATTTTACTTAAAAACTTTTTTGAGTTGACATTTGTTATCATTTTTTGGGGGGTGGGGACTAAATTGTAGTCAGAAGTCTTAGTCAGCCTTCCCCTAGTTACACCAGATATTTGTATTCTTTGACGCTTAATAGAATATAATATTAACTTTATACTGAAATGGAAAATTAAAATATTCAATATACCATGGGAGACTAAGGATTCCTTTCATTATAGTATTTACGAAATGTGAATGATGCAATTATTATATATAATCCAGTTAGTTTTAAATATTAATATTAGATAGCGTTAAATATGTTCAAAAAAGTAGTATAAGTCAGTTTCCTTTATTCATAACAATATCAACTTACCGTATACTGCGTCATCGCCGTTAACTAACAATGATTTGGTAAATTTAAAGTTATTTTAAAGCAGCTTATATCACTATCCCTAGATAATATTTAATTGTACTATAATGATGTTTTTAGTTATTTCTCAATTTTTGTATTTTAAGCGTTGAATAAAAATAATAAGACGTTAACTTATAGTGTGCTATTGATATGCTTAGTCCCCCCTCTATACCTAATCCTATCTCAGTAACAAATACTTTGATATTAAATTGGTATTTAGTTGATATCTTTTCATTAGGTGGTCAAGTCGATGCTATCTACACGGATTTCCATAAAGCTTTTGATAAGGTAAACCACGGTCTTCTTGTAGCAAAATGAAGCGAATTGGGTGTAAGAGATCCACTATTATCTTGGTTGTCTTCTTATTTAAGTAGCCAGTCTCAACTAGTGAAAATCCATTTCTCATTTTTCAAAACATTTAAGGTCATATCGGGAGTACCACAAAGTGGGCATTTATCTCTTTTACTTTTTATTTTATTTATAAATGACCTAAATAATTGTTTTAATTGCTCATTATAATAAATAATTGCTCATTGAATGGCATAGCTCTAAATTCATCTAACCGTTCTAAATCTCATATAAATCTCATACTTAAGAATTTTATTATTATTATTTTTATTTTTACTATTATAATTTTTATACTGAAATTGAACAATAAAATATTTAATAGACCGTAGAGAGTCCAAGGATTCCTTTGATTTAAGTATTAGTCAGTGTTCTCTATTCAGAACAATATTAACTTACGGTCTTTCTCGTTGTAGGACTGCAATTGTTGGCGAACTAAAAATGATTTGATAAATTCAAAGTTATTTTAAAGCAGCTTATAATCTATACCTAGATAATATTGATTTGTACTATAATGATATTTTTAGTTTTTGGTCAAATTTTGTATTTGAAGTGTTCAATTAAAATAATAAGACGTTGACTTGTAGCTTGCTATTAATATACCTATTCGCTACTCTTTAAGAAATCATAATTGAATACGATTTGAGTTAAAGAAAAATAATATAATTAATTAAATACATATGTATATGTTCAATAATCATTTAACGGAATGTCAATAAATTTATATGCCATTCCAATGAAAAGAGTTTTTACTTTATTTCCCTAGGGATAAACATATCAGTAAGTACATACGTTTATAAGATTTAAAACTGAAAAAAACACTTACGAACATTTCTTAATTCTGTTTGTATAAGTAAATTGATGAAAATTATTATTCCACAAATTATTTTACTGTTATCATTACAGTTTAATAATAAATTGTTATAAGCTTATGACCATTATTGTTTTTTTACATTAATGTAAGTTACAATAGGATTTCTTATACCTAAGCGTGAAAAAGTATGTGAATACGTTTTTTGAAGGTTAGTAAAATTTATCATAATAATTTATATTTTACATTTTTGGAGGGGAATATTATTTCAATATTGGAAGGTTAAGCCCCTTCCCCAAATTTGCGTTTATGGCATATTAACTGTTTGATAAATACATTAAACATTACAACATTCATCATGTGTTTGAATTATAAACATAGTTTATTTTATTTTAATAACTATTTGCTTACTTTTATCATATCTAGTCAAAGCTCCTATTATATTAACATAAAACATAAAATTATCAATAATGCATTTGAAATAAGTTTATACTGTTTGGGAAAATTAACCCAGAATGTGTTATGTTTAAGTGAATATATCGTTCTAACGAATTTTTGATTCACTAAAAATACCGTTTGTGTGAATATACATAATATCACATACAATTTACAAAATGTATTGTCAATGGTCATCATATTATAATAATGTAGTATGGTAATATTATTAATATTATTATGGTAATAATTTTAATATATCTTATGCACAGCCTACCGTGCAACATGTTTATTTATCGTGTCTTGGTTTGTTTTAAGGCTATCTATAAAGATAATACAGTAACATTACTATATAGAAGGAATATGATAAATGTGCAAATAATTTTTAATCAGGGATATCAAATAGTTGCTTTAACTTTGTTTTGTTTTAATAATATTCAAAAAATAACAACTCTAAAAATTCATCTCGTACATCGGGTACAATAAGGACAGACAAAAAAAGTGTTTGAGCCATAATTTGAGCATCAAAATTAAACGCAGGTGGTAGGTAAATGTAATTTTACTCGCCCAAATGTAATAATGTGCAAATGTAATAATCACACATACGGAGTATTCAGTAAACTGTTCATTTTTTGATCAACATTATTACCTTCATCACTACATTTAAGTTAGTACAAAAATATTTCATTATAATTTCATAAATTTTATCATGATTGAAGAATGTTCATAATTATTGAATAGACTTACTTCCAGGTATACTCGGGATTGCTATAATTTTAAAAAATAACAGTTATATTCAATTATAGTTTTTGAATTTATTGAAATTACAAGATTTAATACATAAAAATAATTTGAATTTATTTACATTATTGCCTAAATGTAGACTTACTATTAACTTAAAAATCAATTAATCCTTAAACCGCGAATAAGCTTACTAATAATAATATCGTAACGAATAAATAATCATAAAAATGAATTATAAGTATGTATTATTGAAGTGTCAAAACAAGTCAAAGATGGATGATTTAATTCTGGTTTATGACTTTAAATACAATTGAACATAAGAACAGTTTACCTGTATCTATATTGTCAATGATTTGCAAATCTAAAAAATAATATAAAAATAAGGCAAAAAACATGAAATATAATTAATCTCGACTTATACAAAGTTTTGGAAATAAAGTGTTGATGTTTGTTTAACAGTATTATTATTTGAAATCCATTCATTTTTAATGAAATCTGAAATTTTCTATAACAATAAACTTCCAGTTAAAATATAACACTAGGTACCTATGTATAAAATATTACATTGAAGACAACCTATGATATTGTTTAGGCAAACTTCATACTTAAGCAGATCTGAAAACATAATATTAATGTTGACATACATACAATCTTGATTTACTTAAATTGTAGTACATTTGATACCGGTGGATTAAATTATACACTATACAGTGTTTCAGGATGATTAGACAAACGCAATAACGTTTGTTCTATCCATTATTTATTTCTTAATTAATTACTATTATATAGTACTGCACAACAACGAAATGTTATTAAAATATTTTTTTTTACTTTTGAAAATCAAAATTGAGAATTTTAGTTATTATTTTATCATTAAAAAAAATAAGAAAACTAAAATAGTCATTTTGTAAACTAGATTTTAGAAAATAATAATATTTAAACTTTTGAAAATTTGAATTTAATAATGAAAATCATTGACCAATTATTATTGTAACTTCTGTCAACATAAAATAAACTATTATTTAAATTCACAGAGATATATATTATATACAATAAAATTATTTGGCACAAAATTTATTATTATTAACTTATTTACAAACATCAAAAATTATGGAATTTCAATGGATTAACATTTGTAAGAGTTTTAAGCTATAAAATGTTTCTAATAATCCATGTCACAAAATGGCTACCTTGAATATTCTTTTAACAGACGAAAAGTATTTGAAATTTGAGAACTTGGGTTTCGAATTATACTGCACAATATAATTTATTAATGAAAAAAAAAAAATTAAAAATTATAAATAGAACAAAAGTTATTGTATTTATCGAATCATCCTGACACACGCTATATATAATATATATATATATATATTATGTTTTCCAATACATTGATGGCATAAAAAAACCAATGATTAATTTCCCAAAATTTGAAATGGAATTTTGTGGTCCCTTGATTATAATTGAATACTCAAAATTGCGCACTTAGACTCTATATTAGATAGATATATACAGTATGTTAATTAATTGGAAAGTCAGTAGTTATTTCTCCTAATAAAATGCAGATATTGAAGTTCCGTTTTTTAACATAATATGTGACTTACAGCCCATCTTCTACCACGGTTGAAAAAATCAAAAATTCAAAATAGACAAAAATGTTTTTTGATTTTCCAAAAAATTTTTTTGAAAAATTTCTGAAATAGCCACATTGTAGAATTACTTATTAGTTACTCTGTGAAAAAAAATTTGAAATCTATTGATTTTTGAATGAATGAAAGCATTTTATATTTTCAAAAAACACAGCAAATTGTAAAATCATACGGGTTTTTATTTTTTTAGTAATTATATTAATTACTGTTAAACATCTTCAATTTTAGCAGCTATTTATATCCATATTAATTTAAATTACATTTTAACATTTTAAATTTTATTCATGGATAATGCAGATGCCTAGATTTTTTTTTTTTAACTTCATTTAACATTAGTTCTAATTTCATTTTAATTATTCCGTTAAATAAGTATTAAAATTAAATTCACAATATCCGATAACGTAGAAATGGTATTTATTTTTTTTGAAAATAATAAAAAGCAAAGTATAAAATCTATACGTATCTGCATTATCCATAAATAAAATTTTAAAATAATGATACCTAGGTAAATAGTAATGACACCGTAGTGACTTCAACAAAGTATAATAAATTAATATTGTGATTGGTATCATTATTTAGGTAGGAAATTGTAAATATTTTAATCTCAATTATAATTTAAATATCACACATTTTAACGTTTTCTCAGATAATTTAAAGGTTTAATTTATACCGAAATGAAATTAGAATGTAATTAAAATTAATATAAACACAAATAGCTGATTGAATTGAAGATATTTAACAATAACCAATAAGATTACGAAAAAAATCGAAAAACTGTACGATTTTACAATTTGCTGTGTTTTTTGGAAATATAAAATTCATTTAAAATTCAACCAATTTCAAATTTTCTTTTCTTTTCGTAAATTATAAGTTATTCTATAATGTCGCTATTTCGGAAATTTTTCAAAATTCTTTTTTGAAAAATCAAAAAAAATTGTTTGTCAATTTTGGATTTTGGAATTTTTTAACCATGGTAAAAAATGGACTGTAAGTCACATATTATGTTAAAAAAAACGGAACTTTAATATCTGCATTATATTAGGAGTAATAACTACTGACTTTCCAATTAATTAACAAATTAACATACTGTATATAGAGATATCTCACCTTGATATTAATATACATATAATCAATTTAACTCTAAATCTTTGAGATAATATTTAATTTGAATACAATTTTTTATAAAATTTAAGACCAAAGTGTATTGCACTTATATATATATTATAATTTAGTATATTCGAAGAATTTGGTGTAAAACGTAATTGATACTTACTTTTATAAAAATTGGTTAATCCAGCTGTTCAGAATTTAAAAAGTATAGTAATGGAAAAATAAGTAGATATATATATAAAATAAATTAATAAATTAGTGGTATATTAAATAACATTATTTAAATATTGTTTATAAATGTAGTATATCCCAACCAAAGGGTCACAACCCAAAATTGGATTGCAAAAAATTTTTGATGGGTTGCAGTTCTTAAACAAATCAAAAAGAATATATATTTATAGTTATTTTATTGTTTGATTTTGTATGATATTATTTTGAGAATGGGAAACTTGTTCTTATATGTTGTTGATAAATACGGTAATGACTGTGAACAGCATAAGCGCCGACTTTTATATTTTAGCTCGGGGGCAAATATAATACGAATATTACTGTTCAGATAAATGAAATATAAAATTGAAATAAAAATTACATGAGAATTCAATTTTTTTCTAGCTTAATCATTATATTATGAACATTACATTTTATTGATGAAAATATTATTATACCCCTATACGTTTTCAATAACTTGTGGTATATTATCTTTAGCTACTTTTAGACTATTTGTCCTTTTGATAAAAATTCTAATGTCAAAATTCATTAGTTTAAAATAATAACCAAACAATTTTTTGCCCAAAAGTGAAGTGCTGTTTTACGTTTTACCGTCCATTAAAATCGAATAATGAGGGCGAAGCCACTGTTAAAATCAAAGCACAAGGGCAATCACTCACGTTGCACTGTGTAGTCGGAGCTTGTAGTATAATATAATTAGCTATATGAATAATTATTAAATAATATGTTACTTTATCATATCGCACTTGATTTTTTTTTTTGTGAGTCACCTACTTGAACAAGAGTAATTTTATGGGACACCAGAGTAAAAAGTTTGAGAAACACTGGTTTATAGTATATTATGAAGATTAAAAAATTGAATTATATCCTGGCTCATTATTTCTTAAATTTATATACAAAATTTTTACTTTTAAACTTCATAATAGACCACCGAATTTTTTAAGATATCAAATACTAAAGCCTATTTTATCAAATTTTGTTCTGTTTTTTGTTACATTGAAATAAAACAATTAATAGTAAGTTATAAGTTGTAATATTAAACGTCTTATATTTAAATTTAATACGACCAATATTAAAAAGTAATTTATATTAGATGTCGAATATGGTACCACTATAATATATATTTATATGTTATGAATATTTAATTAAATGCAAACATACTTTTGCACTCTACAAAAAAAAAAAAATAATTACTTATATTAATTTTGGTTATAAAAATGTATTATTAATTTCTTAAATAGTTAAATCCTAACTCATATTGTCATTGTAAATTCCAGTGGCAATAATTGTAGAGTCGAACATGGTCAACTCAAAATCATCAATAACATAAACTTTTTCCCAGTCCCTAGAATTTCCTATTTAAACAACCCGAAAAATTTTTGTTGAACTCAAATATTTTCATGAATAATTCGAAGTTTTGATTTTTATAATTTATCATGAATATAATTATGATATTTCCCATTTCCTTATTATAATGAATTAAGGCAATTTATCGCAAACACACCAGAAATCATAGGTGAAATTTTCGAAGCTTTAAATAAAACACAACGATTCATTGCAAATGCTGTGATCAACAGCAAAATTCAAATAAATATAAATAGTTACCAATTTTGAAAAATTTTCTAACCTAATTTTGTCTATATCAGAGGTATTCAAACTTTTTTATGCCAAGGCTCCTTTGAGTCTTCACAAAATGTTGACGGCTCCCAAATTATAAATTAGTAGTTATTGTAAAAAAAAATATAACAAAATATTTTATGTTTAGTCTTAAAAAATATAACTCAATAAAATAACAATAATATTAAATAATCAATATTACTTATTACTAGATTTTTAGTGAGATGGATGCGCTTGCTTATGCTTCATAATATGTTCAAATCGTGGCTCAAGTTTGGAAAT
>JAIPRK010002045.1:6473-31813 GCA_025469195.1 Chaitophorus viminalis
TATGACTCGCAATGACCATAAAAATAAAGCACAAGGAGACGATCGCTACACTGCTACAGACGTGTAAGTTCAGAAATATTATTTATAACATTATTTTCCATAATAGTATTTCGCAGAATTAAGCAAAAAACAATAAACAATTTTCCATTACTGTTCGACGTAATAATATTATGCTATATTAATTTTAGCAATTATTTTCATTTGTCATTTTTAAATTTAATTACATAATAATTTTATATCGATGTTTCATGTACTTTATTCGTGTTCAAATCTTAAAAATTTATCGATGAATGAGATACGTGTAGCTCGTGTTTTGAGCACGTTGCATTCGATCAACGATTGGGTGAGGGTAATGTCTGTAGACTGACGGTATAGGAAAAAAATTACGAGAAAAAATAGTTACTGAGATAAAGTATAATAATTTACAAGTATTTTAGACCCTGGACGGAAATTTTAGTGACTCGTTGCCGTGTTTACAGACTGATGATATTCGATGGCAACCACGTGGAATTTTACGGATGCATACAATTGTGTCCTTAAAAACGAAAATATGTATTGGGACAACGGAGTTGCGTCCACAGATTTTCACTGTTTGTTCCTAGTTGCGTCTAAAAGAATAATTGTCATTTTGTTTCTATAATATGCTTACTAATAAACTCGTACATTTGTGCAGACAAGCTATGTGTATAGCTTGTCTGCACTCAGCTGTTTCAGATATTTTTCTTGAAATTATACGTAAATGCTGTAGATTTCACATGCAATATTAAATATGGAAAAAAAATTCAAAGTATTGGTCTGTCTACAGTTTTTAACAATAAATGTGATATTATAAAATGTTCGCAACAATGAAATTGCGGATGCTCTGGCTAAACACACAGCGTCCATTCGATTCCCATCAAGTTATTCGATACCTTGGTCGGATTTCAGCCCCAACCTCAAATCTTGTGTAGCTCGTCTATGGCTCGATCTTATATTAATCTCCCACCCAATTACGTCACCTAACACAGAAACATTATCGCATTCATTCCATCCAAGCCATGGTTTGATAATCTAAATCTATCTCGAAAAATTATTAGTTCCTTTTCCCATATTTGTTTTGGTCATACCTTACTTCCTTCTCATTCTTTTAAATTATCTTTGAATGATTCTCCGCAGTGTATTTTTCCACATCCACCGGCAGTCTGTGATATCAATCACATCCTGTTTGATTACTCCTTTTTGTCTTCAGAGCACTCTAATTTCCTTTCTCTTCTTCACTCACTCAATATCACACCTAATATCCGTCATATACTTTCCTCCCTTTCAGACACCGCCATTACCACCACCATATCTTTCTTTTCCAACTCTGGACTGCTCTATAGCTATTTCTAATGTCTCAGTCATTTCAGTCATGTAATTGTTGAGATTAATTGTTGTACACAAAATTTCAATACTATTTTTAAAGCTCAAATTTAACAAACAAGCAAAGGATGTAGAAAAAGAAGATTTTATTAAAATTACTATGATTCAGTTAGAAAAAAATATATAAAGTATGCCTATACTATATACCACGTTTTGAATTGATTTAAAAATTTAACCATCTTATAAAATCAATAAATAATACGTTTTAACATACAAATTTCATCCACACCATTTATATGTTACAGTTATTTCAGTTTAGAACAATAAATAATTTATAATATATAATTAAAATGTTTCACCACGCCATTTACCATTATAAATTCTTGTAAATGACAGTGCTCAGTGTATAAAAGTGGGAAAAAGTCATGTGTGTATGGATTTTTACAAGGACGCGACTCGGATGTGTCGTGACAAAACCACGTACGCAACTCGGACAAAATATTATTAATTGTGGACGCGATTCGAATGCGTCGCATTTTACACGTAGGTTTTGGCAATACTATTGCATAGCCTAATTATAAGAATAATTTAACTAGTTCATTTGTACTCATAGTGTATGAATGTACGATACAGACATACGGTCATACCGCGATCATATTCATTTGCTATTGAAACTTACTCATCCCACCTTTATTATACTTAACAAGTATTAAGTATAAATGAGATAAAATGATTTCAACTCATTCTGCACTTGTAAGCCACGATGTGTTTGGATAAAAAATACTACATCCTTTAATCAAAACGTTAGTTCACGTAATGTGTTTGTGTTCGATTTAGCTTTTTTTTTTTTGTCCTCGTCACGGACCAAGTTTTGCTGATAAATGACTATCCCCCAAGAAACATCCGTTCGGTGCGCGTAGATTTTTTTTTTTGATTTCACTTTGTTTCAGACAAATGTCGACCAAAATACGTGGCTAGTACACGTCACTTCCATAACACAATACAATTATTAATGATACGGAGATCAAAACGTGGTAATTCAAAAAATAATATGTCTACATATTAGGCGTTTTTTGGTCTAATCATTGCAATATTGTTGAAAGAATACCCATGGTTTGTATTTTCTATTTCGCACACACACGTAACGCCGCGTGCGTTAGACCACAAATACGACACGCGAGCGCGGTCGTTGCGTTGCTCCCAGGTGCAACGAAAACAATTATCCGACCATAACAATAATAATATTGTTACTATCACTATTATAACCGTCCAAACGACCGTGGTGACTCCGGCGGCTACACGCCGACCCTAAAGTTTACAATTTTTCGTACTACCCACTACATTTGATATAAACGTTTGTTGCCTGAGACGTAGTCCAAGACGAGCCCATACGAGCACAATTTATTTCAATAAATTGACATGGACAAATTTTGATAATTCATTTAAACGTAATTTGTACTCGTGTGAGTTCCTTCGGCGTTTAACCAACTCAAC
Source organism: Chaitophorus viminalis (assembly GCA_025469195.1). Lineage (NCBI taxonomy): Eukaryota > Metazoa > Arthropoda > Insecta > Hemiptera > Aphididae > Chaitophorus > Chaitophorus viminalis. Next base: position 9,309 of record JAIPRK010002045.1, read on the forward strand.
GTTATTAATTGTTTACGCAAGTGTAACGGTTTTTGCTTTCGAATTTCGTATATAATATCCACTTTAATCTTGGTATTGCGCATAGTGCGTGGTCGAGCACATGGTTTTAGGTGCTGCCCGGGTTCGTTCAAATACGGAATCGCAGCGGAACCCGTCCAAAATGATATCTGAACAATAAACCGGAAACATGTCTACGACGGGTCATATTCCGTTACGAATAATTAACAACTTTAAAATGGAATATTTATGGAATGCTGTTCAATATTCCGTCGCATTATCACTGCATTATTGCTTCGCGCACGTGCGAAACGACAGGCGGGCAATTATTCGATGCCATGGACGACGGACTCGAAATGTAATTTTTCGGAGCAATAATAGTGTACCATCAAAACGGCGGTCGACCGAGGCACGTGGACATGCGGTTCGTTTTTATTAGTTGCCGATATTTTCGCGTGTTATATTGTGTGAGATAAAAAGACGGGAGAGATAGAGAGAGAGAGAGAGTGAGAGAGAGAGAGCAAAAGAGAAGAAAAGGGAAATAATTGACGAAAAAAATAACACGACAAACGGTCGAGGCGTAAGGACAGTAACACGTGGACGAGATCAAAAGTCATAATCGGCCGTCATCAAATGATCGAACTGCAGACGTACGACGTGACCGTATCGATTAGAAGAAACGGCCGAAATACCAGACGTGTTCTATGCGTCGTTTTTCAACAAAATTTCCGTAGCACCAAGTCAATTCCGTCATTTTACTCCACAATTTAAGTTATAATATTATTATATATTGTAAAAAAAAGAAAAATCAAAGTATGTACATCTAAACGTTCAACACGTCATTATAACGTTGATATTAACATTATTTTCTTGTCACCCACGTTGTCGTCGTCGTCATTAAATCTCATTCGTTTCGTGTTCGTTCAAGCATCATGCGCCGGACGTACTGCTTTAATTATTATTGTCAATTACTGATCAAAATGTCCTCGTCCGTAGTCCTGTGTCCTGTAGCAGACCACCGTGTCTGCAATCGGTCACCGTGATGTTTCTGCTCCTAGCACACGGTAATGTTTTTAATTAATATTCATCACAAAAAATAAGTCATCGCCATGTTTTGTTGTAAATAATACATATTATACATTGTAATGGTTCATTTTTGTTTATTTTCTTTACATTTTTTTCGTATTCAGATTTAAAACAAACAATTCATACAATAAAAAGTCCACAACAAGATAATATTCTTAACGGCATTCTTTTATTGGCACGAAGGGGTTGATTAAGGTTCAACGAGCCACGAATTATCGACATTTCAATTGATAAATCATACTGAATTGTTACTTTTTATTTTTTAGTGAGAATCGCATCGTCACAATAATATTGTGTTATATTTATAGCAGCTCGCGGCACCACTTGCTTTTAACCCGTCCTGAGGAATCCTGGTAGTGTGAACCCGTAACTGGTCATGTCGAGTCATTTTATCCAACGTTTTGTAATCATTTATGACGTATATAATGTTAATTGGCAATAATATACTATCGTTGGGAATCATTTGTATTCTATGCCTAATCTATATCAGTCCCTTTGTCGAATTTTCACAATGTCTCGTGTTGCAATCTCATTAATATATAATGTGTCAGTCATCCGTTGACATTGAATCAATATACACGACGGAAAAAACTTTTTCAAGTGGACAGGAATGAGTTTGAAGCGAGTAAAATATAGGATCGTGCCACTTTGTCAATCATGTCACATATCAAAACCATCATTATGAAGAGTTGAACTACACACATATAATATGACCCGGTGGTATTGGACAGTCGTCAAAGTGCTATATGGTACTTCTGGAATGCTTGAATTTTGTTTGTGTTGGATTTTTCTGCCGTATCCCGAAGCTGTATTCCGTAAGTCCAATTGCGGTTAAGGATATTTTAAATATTATATTATTAAGAATTATTATTGCGCGAGATACGCGAAATGCTGCTGTTGCTGTTGATTCTGCTATAAGTGGTTCACCGTCAACGGTGTCTTATCCCTCGTCGAGAAGTGACTGGTAACGGACGTGATTCCACGACTGATAAACGAATCGGCGCATAATATTCTGGTTTCGCCTTGTGCTATAATTTCGTATACCCTTCCCCACCTCCCGACTATATCACTCGTTACGAACGTTTCACCGTTTTCGTTTTTCTAATAATACACCGTTCACGTTTTATAATTGTTTTATTGTTTGTTATGTTAGTGTATCACACTCAGAACGTTATTTATTATTTTGCTCCGACAAAGGAATTAACCCCGAGCTTTGGTCTCACCCTGCCGAATGTAAGTACAAATTTTACAATTTGCGAACTCTCACGCGTTCTGTACTAATCATTGATGGATAACGTATAACAATAATATCATACATAGGATCCACGATATCGACGGTCGAAATTATATTAAAATTTATCGTCGTAATCACGATGTATTAATAACATTTATCTACCATCGTTTTGTACCGCAGCACTCGTTCTTGTCCGGGTCACGTTTGTCCGTCATGTATCGGCATTCAACTACCTCCGTCGACACAGGCATCGCACTAGCGAAATAATATTATAATTTTCCAAGTTACACTGTTACACATTTCACCGAGGCGCCTTATCAAATCGGTTTCGACGGTGGTCTTGTAAATACTGTGCTGTATCTGTATGAATCGAATGTGCGAAAAGTACTAACAATAACGTTTAAAAAAAAAATTGAAGTACTGTCATAGCCTAGCGGTACAAGGCGGCTGTGCATAATCGTACGATCACTGGTTCGAATCCGGGCGTCACAGCCGTTCGGTGAGAAGATGCTGCTACCATCCCCTCCCAAACTATAACACGTAATTGAGTTTTCATAAAATAATCGTTGAGATATAATGGCCACGATGCCAAAATCTCCCTAACGAAAAAAACAAAAAAACCTTTAAAACTGAATTCAGCAACAAACATTTTTTTTTATATCAATGTAAATAAAATATAAAAAGAACAGGTGGGCCTCGTTAAGTAAAAAAGAATAAATGATTTTTATAAAAAAAATGATTCTGAACGGAGTTAATATGTTTGTCTAAAATGTTTTTATAATAATATAATATTTTATATTTAAATTGAATTATAATGCAATTTCGTAAAAATTTAAATTTAAAACAGTCATAAAATTTTTCCTCTTAAATTTGGTAGAATTTTTTTTATATATTTTTGAAGATAAGCTTATGGACAACCTAGTGTAAAAATTTTGAATCTTAAGTATAAACAGAAAAAATTTTATGAATTTTCAACTACAAATTATCGCGATTTTAACATATTTTATACAAATTTGAACTTTATGGGCTTATAAAAAAAATTTGAGTAACACAATCACCGATATTTTCTAGTGAAAATAAGTTAAGCTTATTATAAACTTTGTATTAAATTTTCGAGAGTTTTCGGCCAGCCAATTAAATTTTATAGGTGTTTAAAAAAAAAAAAAATTTACAAAAATCGAAAATTTAAATTGTCTATAAATAAGTCAAAATATGTCAAAATACTTTGAAAACTTAACAATGTGTAGAAAACACTAATATAAAAATTTGGTGAAATTTTCAAGTTGTTGCGGTTTTTGGTTTTTGAGTTAGAGCATTTTAAAAAAATGTAGTTTGTAAAAACGTGATTTTGCGTAAAATTTCCCGTTTTTTCGTAATTTTTTTATTGTTTTTTTCGATTTTTTAAAAAAGTATTGAAAAAGTTGGATTTTTGACTTGTCCAAGTACTATCTACATTTACTTTCCTTTCAGAAAAGTTACTGTTTAAGAAAATCGAAGCATTTTTACTACCAAAAATCGTGTCCTCAGATACAAAAAAAAAAACACACATCATTGTAAAATCAATAGATTTCATTACTCAGTTCAGAATCTAAAATTTAGATTCTTGCCTATAGGATAATTGCAAATATTCACCATCGGTTTCGATTTAAAAATTATTACCAAATATAAAAATACACTCATAAACTCATTTTTATCTTTAGTATTTTAGTATTTGTTTTAGTAGTGTCCTAAATTTATCGGAAATACATTCAGCGAAACATCTCAGTTTTTTTATTCTCAGTTGAACTATAAAGTGGTATTTACCTACAGTGCATAAATATATATACTTTTTTTATATCAACAACATTTCACACATAAAACAGTAAATCGTTTATTGTCTATATAACTAAAATAAGAGTACCTATACGTTCAACGCATACATAACCCTAAAAGTTTTAATTGTCTACAGGTATTACTGATTATGTTTTCTGAATTTCTCTTAGCTTATCATGAATTTTATCATTTTTAAAGCTTCATCATTTACTATAAATCGTAATAGTTAACATAAAAAGTTACTGCGTAGTTAGAGTAAAATCATATATTCACTCCAAAACTGGACGAATTTATTATATAATTAATATTAATAAAAGTAAAAAATAATTTACAAAGAAAAAATAGGTACTATAAATAAAAGTTAAATATAAATTCAGTACTCTTTAAAAACAAAATAGTTCTATGATGTGTAAAAACCATTTTATTGTTACAATAATGGTTCTAATGTATGTTTGTTTGGAAAACGTCCTATTCTATCACAAAGTTCTCATTACAAAACTCATATTTATTTTTCTCGTATGACTTTAATTTACTGGTACATTTAAATTTTTTTAATAATATAAAGTTATTGAGATATTTATTGCAACTCATTTATTTTATATAAATATAAGTACTGTTTTAATTATTTTTTTCCATAAACTTTGAATGTAAAATGTGATACCTGAATAATTTAAAAAACCATTTATAAGCTGTTGAGTCTGTTTGAATCATTTTAACTATGTTTTTTCCAATATTAATTCATAATTATTAGAGATATATCTACATAGATAACTGGGGAAAAAATAGATATTTATAAAAACCATTTATTTATGTATAAGTTATTTACAAAAAAATAATTAAATATTTAATAAGTCATGAACTCCAAACAAAATCATCAATTCATTATACCAAAGTTAACTTCTATTAAATATCACCTTTTGGGTTATATGTGTCTGAATTAAATTTAACTTCAGATAGATAACATGGTATTATAAAAATGACTCCATCAATATTCTTATTGTCTACCAAAAATGTTGAAGTACAATGTTGTTGTACCTACCTGACTTGGCATTATTTCATAGGGAGTCATGATCGACATGGTATTTTAATTTGGTTCAAATTTTTATTATTATACTATCATAAATTAGGAATAAATTAAATTGTAATGCTGCAGGTATAAATACTTATTTTTAAACCGTATTTGAAATAGTTCATAATATATTTAACACTGGTTGAAAACCGTTCAAATGACAACTATATAATGTTCACAATACTATCAAAAATATCGATACGAGATATGAATAGTTAAAAACCTAACTATAAACTTTTAGTATTAATTAAAATAATAATTAGAAAATATTTCCAATGTATAATTAATTTTTGACGTTTTGATATTGTAAAACATAATGTTATAAACATAATAAAAATAACGATGCTAAATGTTAGTATAGTGATGGATTTAATTGCTTAATTTGATTTGATTCTATATTGTTAGTCTCGTATCCATAAATCATATTAATGTAATCGAAATTGACTTGTGTTTAACCGTATTGTCTTTTCTTCCTTCCAATCGATAAAGCTCTACTGAACCGTACCGGGTGTTGTAACCTTGCAAACGAAAACTTTTGGTTGCGGAAGAAAGATCAACAATACCGTCGTCACACCGAGTTCGTGAACCAAGTACAGAAGAAGAGTGAGTACAATGGCTGAAGAAATATTTTAATAGTCGTGTTTCATGTCATTCTCGACTCTCGTCTAGTTCTAAGTTTTAGCATAACTTAAGTTATACATTGAGCACTCATCATTCAACATGTTCATACATTGTGTTTACAAAAATCGATAAATTAGCATGTATTATATAGGTGTATAGCGAAAATAGCGAAAGTTCAGCGGTTAATAATAATTATTAATACAGTCCGCAGTATCGCATAAACGCGATATTATATGGGAAAAACAATTCCGTAAGATAATTTTATTATTGAACATGTAGCTTGATAGCGAATTTCCTGTGTCAGAACTTACCTCGGAACGTCTAACGCTTTGTTATCACAGTCGAGTTATACGTTACTCGCGTAACCAGGTGCATGCGAACATTGCGAGCAGACGGATTGTTTCGTTACAATACACACGGGCCATTTGTTTTTGACGGATTATTTATAACGAACAGTGCTGTAGAACGCGGGGGGATTTGGTGATTTGCTGGAAATATCTAGGTCGAGAGTAGAGAAATAATAGTCGAAAGCCTGACAGGAAAAATAATCTGACTGCACGGGGAAAAAATAAAATTCTTATATTCTGACGAGATAACTTTACTCGAATAAACGAATAAAATGTATCCATATATAATTATCATTCAAATCTATTAAAGTTATGATTTAATAACTCGAAAAAGTTTGTGTTCATTGTACAACAGGTTAAAATTGTGAACAATTTTATCATTTTAATCTAATCGGTATTTGTTTATAGTTTTGAAGATAATATATCTAATAAGCAACACGAATTTCATTAAAATGATTTCGAAACTTATGAAATATCGAATATTTTCAATCATTCTTTACACCTCAAAACACTAGAGCAACGTCTATTATGATTAGACATAAATATTCTTGCAAGATTTTCACAAGAAAAATTGATTGTCTAGAATTCTTTGATCATTTCTCTCTCCTTCCATACCATTACTGGTAACACTAAGTGTATTACACTATGCATTTTATTTTAACATAGAAATAACGAAATATGTTAGTAATACCAGAATTATAAAAACTATATAAATTAATTAAAAATTGATTTATTCATGTCACAACACTGTGGCAGATTTATTACTTGTTGTAATTTCGTACAAAATAATTCACATCTATACGTATATAATACATATATATTTATAAATATATCATTTGTAATTGTATTTCATTTTTTTCCTTTTATGTCATTATTATTTATGGATTAAGTTGTAATATTCAGGCTTATATAATTGGGCCCGTTTACAAATTTTTAATAAATAAAACACAAATAATATACAATTTGACTTATAGATAAGTACACAGTAAATGTTTCCAGACACTACAACCAAATAGTATCATAGTTAAAATTGTGCAATTTATCCCAATTATTTTGAAAACTATTGAGGAATTAAAAAAAATGCTTTCCCCGAAGTACTAACTGGACGACGTTTCCTATCAGAAAAGTATTTATATAATATATTGAAATAGTGTACACGCTATGTAGTCGCAAAAATAAAAAACACGCATCATGAATAAATCAACCTCGTTTTACTCAGAATCTAAATGTTGTATTCAGCCCAAAAAAAAAAAAAAACCATATTTATGTTAATATTATATTATCCCGCGTGTGACATTTTACCCTCGCCGGATATACGACGCGCGTGCTCGGGACTGACCGCTACACGACCGCGTATATGTGTGCAACTTAACAGACGACGAGGAAACGTGTGTGTGTGTGTGTGTGTGTGTGCCACTCGAAATGATATTATTACTATTACATTGAATATAAAGCACGTAGTGTACAGTGATAGTCAACATTAGCCGCCGCCGATAACACCCGTTTTCTTATACCACACACACACACACACACACACACACACCTACTGCGGTATCTATTTTCTGCCGAATAGCCACTATAAATATATATATTTACAAGATATTATATGATATTTATTATATACTCAGCTATGGCAAACGGCAGATTTAACGCATTTGTCCGTTATCGCAGTTGTTGTGTGTACTCGTGCGGTTTTATTTCGCATCATAATGCACACCGATCTCCGTTTATTCTTTTCGACCACGCAACCGGTGAAAATGATTACCTCGTGTGTCAACCGCGATAGTTTTACCTACGTATGCTTGTACGATCATAACACACCGTAATAACGTACACGTGGTGTTGGTGTTGACGTATATGTTGTACGGTTTAAGTTTTCTTAACACGTTTTCAACAGGAAGCAAAACTATAATCAATTCGTCGAAAACATAGGTGGATATTGGGGGGGATTTGGGGGGAGGGTTCAGCCTCCCCTTCCAGAATGTAATCAAGCCCCCTTAGAACGTAATTAAGCGCACATCAGACGCCCAGACGTAAAAATAAATTGTATATTTTGATATTTGACATTTTATAGTTCTTATTTTATTTTGATGGAATACGAAAATGGTCTGAAATACTTACATTAATATATTTGCACAACGCAATAGGTTTATGCAATTATATCCTTATTAATATATTATTATGACTTTCCATTAGTAGAGTGTGGATATTAATAAATTATGACATAATTATATTCGAATAATTATTTGTATCACATATAAATCGCGGATGTAAAAGGTAAAAATAAAAATTATAGTTCTGAAATCTGAATGCGTCACTAGTGTATTTTTATAACAAAAATGTAAACTTTGTAATTTAGACTTTAGTTACATTGTAATATCGCTTGTGTGTTACACAATTAACATCTAAGTAATATAACTTATTGATATATGAAACTTTATTTTTATGAAACGGTTATAGAACATCGCACTGATGTTAATCGGTGATGTCTTTTTGTGATCTAAATTCAACATCGCGATGATGTTGTGTAACTCGCGATGCACAGTGGGTAGGTTATAGCCTCTTCGTGAATGGTCTTGATTTTTAAATCAGTATGGAGAGATAAGTTAGAAAATATGTTGGGACGTTGAGAGATTTTACGTAGGTTTATGTTATTTTGGAGATTTTGAATTTTATTCAAATTTGATTTTATCGCATTACCCTAGGGTCGAAGGCCATAGGTCCACATTAGTGTTTAATCACGGTTTTGTAGACTGATATGATTTTAAAATATTTTCAATTTTATATTATTTTTACGAGAGCAACTCAAACTATCTTCTCTACCCAATTTTATTTATAACAAATGCACCTTTATTTAATTTATTTAATTTAATTTACTTTATTGAATCGAGATATTATGTAGAAATTATAACTGGCAGAACCTCAACGTGGTAATATGCATTCAGGATACCAACATTTTGTTCGAAAAATGACTCAAAAATGTCAAGATCTAATACTATAGTAGTGCATATTAGCATTTTGTTTGTTATATAATAAAAAACAAAGAAATCTCACAATTTCACATCTACGAGACTAGTGAGCAAAATTCGACTAGAGCTCGATACAATATTACGAAACCAGGTGTGACATAACCACATCGGATAAAATAAATACTGTGAGAGAGAGTGATTTTCATCATGTATAGTTCACCGTGCTTAAGGTTTATGTGTTCATCGTATAATCTTAATAAATTGTAAAAACGGTTTAAAAGTTCGGTGCGTAAACATTGTTAAGAGGAAGGCGAAGAAGTTTAAGTTTATGTATCGTAGAGATTGCCAGGAAAGAAATCGCTCTTATTTGCACACCACCCCCCGCGATCAGGTTGATGCATATTCTCACTCACGTTATACCGCATAACGACAACATCCTGATTCCCGAGTTGGATTTTTTTTTTTTTCTTCATAACGTTCGCATTCGACGTGAAATCGCGTAACACGGTAAAATACATGTATTCGTTTACGCGCGGTATTTCGACACAAACGCGGTTCGTATAATTTAAAATTAATCCTATCCTCCCCCCTAGAAACGGTTAAATTAAATGAACTCAGGTTGATTGAGGATCTCGTGTTCCTACTCCACCGGTGGTGGTGCTCGCGTAATGGCTTTGGTTCGGACTTAATTACAATCGAACGCTCGAACAGTCTTTATTATAGTTGTATACCTATATAAGTATATTATACATGGCATAGACACTTGGTGTGTATGACGTAATCGCGTATTATTAAAAATCCGTACATCATAATCAGTGGTGGGCCTAGAATCTTTGTTGGCTGGGCCAATACAATTTTAGCCTCTTACCTTCATGAACTCTTTACCTATTTATTTATATATTTATCAAATTTGCTCAGACGTAAATTGCGCCCAATATATCTTAAGATACAATTTCTATTAATAAAATTACTTTTTTCTAATTCTTAAAAAATTATTTTTGCAATAAAATAATCAAAATTAAATCAAAACAATTCATTAAAATTTAATGCGATTTTTATGTAAGATAATTATTTTTATATGTTATATAATATAGCTTTATTTAATATGACAGTGAACGCCGCTTATAATTATGTATTATTAAAGACATATAACAGATTAATGTATCCTTACGGTGAAGTATAAGGACAAGAACAACCGTTCACTCTCCCCTCTCTAGATACGACTACGCTGAATTCATAGTACTATGAGGTGTTACTGTGATGACCACCCCTGCAACGATACTTATAATTAGGTTATAATTCGTATTGCCGTCATTCGATACTATATACCGATGTTCCGAAAGTGCATTTTTTAGCTAGTAGACTGGGCGACACAAATGTCGCCCAGTGAAGATATTTTATCACCTAGTTGACTGTATTTTTAAATACTCCGGTGACATACAATTTTTTTAAAAATAATTTTTATTCTATGTAAAAAAAAAAAAAATAGTTAATGATAAATTAATAACAATACATTTTGCAATTAGGTACATATAATAATGGTCATATTATCGATATTAAATATAAAATGAATTTATTATTGTAGAATATGAGAAAATTAATTATAATAATATTTATAACAATAAGCGTAAAATTCCAATACAGTAGAACTTCGATTAACCGTCACTGTCGGGACCGGGGCTATGACGGTTAATCGAATAGACGGTTAACGGAAATTTTGCAAAAAAACGTGTACATACATATTGTACACACATTTATTATAATTTTTACGTGTGTGTACTTTAAAAAAAAAAAATACTTACATATAACAAATTATCAACATACATACCACACATATTATAAAAAAAATCTGTCATTTTAGTTTGTTTTTTTGATTCTCTAGCTCGATTAGATCGTCTAATCGCATATTTTTTTTTTTTTTTCGGCGGTGACCGATGACGAATAACAGAGAGTGAGACGGTTAATCGAAGTTCTACTGTATGTATAAAAACAGCCACGATTCACGAGACGACCGCTACACGCGACGGTCCACGGTATTATCAATAATATTAATTGATAGTTATTTAACATTTGTCTTGCACTGTGATGACTGACGCGTCGGTCGACTGTGGTGGCTTTTTATATGACCAAATTTTTATCGACTATATACTAAAATCGATACCTTAATAACTAGCAGAGCTTTAATAAAATAGCATATTAAATAGTAAATTAAATAATTTTGAGATTGCCTGGGTCCTATAGCAGTGGCGTATTTGAGGGGGCGATCGCCCCCTCCCTCCATTGACAAGTTTAATATTATTTATTTTTTCTGTGTTGAATAAGTGAAACATTAAAAATATTACTGTGAGTAAAAGATCCTCTACTGATCAAAGCTCGCTTTCTGATAAAAATACCAAATGTTTCTACTACAATTTACTGTGACATAATAAATAAATCACCAAATTATTCGAATGAAGTATTATTAGATTCTTTAGATAAAAAACAATCTTCGAAATTAAATGACGATAAGATTAATTTACCGCCTACTACTAGTAATTTAAATGAATTTACAAGTGATATTAGTGATGTAGATTATTTTTTAAAGAATACATTTTCAAAAATTCCTGACAACATTAAGGAAAAATTTTTGGAACTACCTAATATTCCTAAAGGGGCTAAGATGATTTTATTTACCCATTCTCGACTCACATAAATATTGTGGTGTATAATGTTCGTAAATTTAGTACCGCCCCCTCCCCATAAAATCAAGTCAAATACGCCACTGCCTTATAGGCCTAGAGTATAGACATTTTAATTATATATTTATATGTATAATATATTATTACATAATAGAACAATAGGTATATATTGAAAATAACCAATATCCACTATACCATTTGTAACAACTCAATGTTCAAATTAATTGCTTTTGAAATATACTTTTGGTGCAGATTTATTACACCATAAAGTATTTGCAGGAAAATAAATTAAAACGTCTTTGCAAATCCAACACATGCACATCTCATCTCGCTATGCACATAGTCCATAAAAATATCAAGAAACCAAAATAACCAATTCAACGAGTTTGTTTCATAAATATGTATTATTTTGTTTTAATAACGGTAAATAATGTTAATAAACACCGGTGAGAAAAAATTTATCCACAAAACCTGATATTTGCAATACACAAACCTATTTATTATTTATTTTAATATTTATAACATGTAAAATTTGCAATTTATAAAAATTGAGTTTCCTGTTCCTGGCAAATAGTCAATATAATTACTAAGTAATAGTTGTTACAGAGAACGCAAAAAAAAACTTGTTTTTTTTTTTCGATAATTTTGTTTACGTAGTGTGATATTGTCTCGTCTAATACATACTTTTTTAATCAGTTTTTTAGTATTTTTCATGTCTTTTCTTTTGGGTTTGATTAATTTTCCATTACCAATATTTTCTGGATTCCGATCGAATCGGTAACGCGCAGTCACGAACAAAATGTTGTTCTATGCGTATACACAATATTTATATTATTCTATTACGGCGAGATCAAACCGACGTAATCTCCAGACGATTATACGAACGGTTAAGTAATAGCATTCAGTCATAAGCGTACGTGTGCTCGTCCGTATATTAATGTAATAATATGTTGTTCCTACGTGTCCTCCGGAAAAGAATTATTATTAAAGAAAAAAACATTTTAATAATAGTAGTATTATAATATTTTACGCTGTGGCTCGACCGTTTCATTTATGCGCACAAAATAGTCATATTTTACGAAATTCCTGCTGCAACAAAACCGGAACACGTAGTTTCACCCGAAACGTTTATTATTTTGTTTTTTGGCATATACATGGCAGTAATAACAACCTTCTCTGCCCCCGTTGATCTTGGGCGTGCATATTTATCATTATTATTGTTATTGCGTTATGCATTTTATTCGCTAATACTCGTCCCACTGGTCAGCGCGAACACATTACCCATGTATAGTTTGAATAATACATAAGTACATGTCTATTTGTAATATATTAATGTACAAAATAGTATTTTTGTGGAATGCGTTTCATATCCATATTGTTTATCAGCATCGTGTATGCATGCGTATAATATGAATCACTTATGTATGTATATTATTTGTTTGAGTTATACATTTCAATTGAAACTCGTGCAGTCTTGGATCTTTTTAGATGATACGAAATAGTAAACCTTTAATTTAACTGTTATTAAAAAAATAAATAAAATTAGTCTGTGCGACTACGACGGCCATTGTAACTGATCGTTATTAAAATGATTAAAAACCAACTTTAAAATCATGAAAGTTGTATCATTTGTTTTATCCAGATTTTATTTGGCTTGATTTAGTTTTGAGAGCTATGCATTTTTCACTTCAAACGGATTAAAAACAGTTTAAATTAAATTATGTTAAATATTAATAGGTAGTTGTAATTCGAAGTATCAAAGATTACATTAGAGTTCACACTTAAAATATTATTAAAAAAATATATATATTTCGACAGCCAGAATAAGCTTGATGCTCATTATCTTATAATATAATATAATTTTCTTTAAATATGCTGATAATATGCCATGCTAATATGTTTAAATATCGGGTTCATGATTTTTTTCTTGGTTCTTATAATCCTAAAGCGAATTTCGAGTCAAAATAAGGATTAGAAAAGGTTCAGTACTTGTTATTGTCTCAAGGCTATTTTTTATAAATAAAACATGCACTGTATTCATGTATAGTTTTCTGTATAACGGCTATACCTACTACCGACGGCAAAAACGTCAGGTTTTCTCGTGCTCGCGATGTGATATCGTGGGTTTGTCTATAACGCCTGTTGTAAAAACAAATTTCAGAAAAACGACCAATGAAAAAAACTATTGCTACTTATGATTACTAAAAATGGTACATTATACTTCGTATATTCTAAAGTCTCGTTTAGCAAAATTTTTTTTTATGTTTCAGTTCACAAACTGAAACATTAAGAAGTTGAACATAGACAGCACGTGTAGCAACTAAATGTACCACAGCGTAGTTGCTATACCGGTCGAGAAAAATGATTCATGAACGATGTGACGGTCGATGTAATAAACGTTATATTATAATATTAAATAGATGAATGTATTATATACGATTTAAATTTGTTTTTAGTAAGTAACCACGGTGATTTAAATATGTATATTATACAGTCATAAAAACGTAGAATTCATATCAACTGATTTTTTTCCTCCCGTCACGCAGATAATAATAAGTTTTTGTACATGCAGAACTCTGCAGGCCCGTCACGAAATACTATATTCGGGTCAAAAAAATGCCGAAAGGTTAACTACAATCACGTTGTTGTATACACACGAACGTGTACAGGGCGTCCTACGAGAAACTCCAAATTATATACAATTGTGATTGACGTTGGTGTTGTTTCATCGTTTCATTTACTTTTTTAAAAACAGTAAACGTGTGTAGAACAGACTGTTTACACTGTGCTCGTAGCAGCGTGCACTGTTATAAATTAAAATTTCCTATCGGAATAACCGCAAGTGTATGGATATATACTATAAGATCTCGTTGGTTTAACTTAAAAAGAACTATAAGTTGTCGAATTATCTTGTTACTGAGGTTTGATTTATGTATAACTAAATTATATGCAATTTTTTAACTACTTTTTATTGGAAATAATTTTAATTTACCTACTCGTATAACACATATATACACACACACACACTCACACATATTTATCAAGTGTATTATAGTAAAATTATATTTTAATATAACGTCCACAGCAGTGAAGGTGTTTGTGGAGAAGCCTGCTTGCGTTATATTGGTCAATTTATTAGACCGTCATAATATATTCGTTTTTAATTTTAAATTACATTTTTTTTTTTTTGCTTTAAAATGAATTCATAACATTTACTGTTCAAGACTCTACGAGGAAATTTAAAAGTTGTTAAAGGTTCATATCAGTAATGAATTATAACTATTACCTATCTTAAGTTATAATTTTTCTTGTTGATAAGGAATTGTTATTTTTGTTTAGAAACGAAAGAAACGTAAATGTATTGGTTAGTCCGTGTGTTTTTTAATATATTTTTTTTTTTACCATAAGAATTGCTCACATCATAATCGTTGGAATGTTTTTATAGAAAATTGTACCTAGTTGTTACTTTGGAGTGTTTATACTTTAAGAATATCATACATTTAGTATGATGGCACATACTAAATCGTAAGATATACTTACGTGAATTACATCAGGACGTGTTCGATTTTATAATATCGTCATATTTATGTCATGATATAAAAATGAAAACTGATACATTTTGATAGTAATTTTTGTTTTCAAGGTACTCGGACGCAGAATCGATTTACTTTGAACCAGCTTATTGTAACCAAAAAAAATACTTTTAAGAGCAATGCACTGCGAGCTCGTTACATTTTAATATAAATATATATATATATATATAATTATGTATTTATGTATCAATTATAATTTATAAAGCTACTTATTTAGCTGTGTTACAAATTTAAAACCCAAATTCCTTTACTTGAAAGTCGTTTGAATGACACTTTTGTGGTTAACCATTCGAGAAAACGCTTGTTTTGAAAAGGGTAAACAATTAAATGAGACTTACCGCCGTTAGAAATGGAGAACGTTCTCTGCATTCGTATAGTAATAAACTAATGAATATATTATAAAATGTAATTTTTAAATCTTTCGGTTGTGTAGAAGTCATTACCTCCTACAGTTTTGCACACAGAAAAATAACGCTTAGAAAACGTCAGGTACATTTACTATCCACGTGACTCTCAGAAATTACCAACGGTTCAGTGTTATCGGTTGGTAAACAGATTTTTTGGTGTGATATTTATATAAATATTAGATATACAATCTAAAAGACAATAATATTAGCGAGAACGTTTCCGGGCGGAAATATTGCGCAAGCGGGTACTGTCCGGTCGTCGATTAAAAAATGAGTAGGTAATAACGAGAACGTTATATATAATTAAATGAAGTAATTGAATATTTAATAATCGTGAACGTCAACTAGAAGAATGATTTAAAAGTCGTATAAATTATAGAACTCTATAATAATGATTTATTGATTACGTCATTGAGAAAAAAAAGTAGCGTTATGATAACAATACATTGAGTTATCGATGTGTCCTTATCAAACTAAAAAGGATGTATGATTCGTATTATATTGTTATAAATTTATAATGATCAATAAATAAATGCTAGGTGGTCTATAAATTATAATACGAGGTATGAAAGATATAATAGGTCATATTTTAATTAAAAAACCAATTACATAATTACAGCTAATGGCAAAAATTCAAAAGCTTGAATTTAACAAAGGCATATTTTACTCGTAATTGTGTTATTGTTTATTGTTTCAGTTTGACTTATATTAAGCTATTATAACAACATCGTTGATATATGACGCTATGGGTAGTGGATTTCAACACAACCCTGCCGTCTTTCTAGCCGCCGGGTGGATGACAATCCAATTTTTTAGAAACTTTATACCCTCAAACAACGTGTTCCAAAAAAAAATTAGCACTCACCATTCACGTTACCTTAGATTACAGCATAAACCCATTGCACCAATACCAACCAATTGGCCATATCATAATGGTCAAAGCTTTTTTGATGGATGATAAAAAAAAAAAATGAAACAGGTGTTTGAAATCCGAATTAAATCTCGGGGTAATTTGTGAATAATAGTATATTACTGTAATTCGTATCGGAATTATAGTAATACGGACTTAACGGCGTCAACAATTTTACTGCTCTTCAACACGTCTACGCATATTATTTTTCAGTTATCGTACGGCGCTTCGTTTAGCGTTCATGTGCGTGTTTAATGGACCTATGAAGTAACTTATACAAAATACTATACGTAACGTGCAATCTGTTGCAAATTTAAAACTCTCCCAATGAAATTAATATTGTGTAATGGAACAAAATAAAATGACTTACCATCATATTATATACATGTGTACTATGTATTATTATTGTTTAGATCTCGCTAGTGTGGGGTCCGACAACTTCAGCTACTTACCCCGGTCTTTTGCCTTCCTCTTTCTCACATACAGGGTGTAATCTATCAGTTTTACTTTATCTACCCAACGTATCCGATTTGGTTTGTAAATCTACAATACATAAGCCAATCAGTGGGCTTGGTCATGGGAGATTTATCATAAAATTATAAAGTCCATCATAACTCAAAATATGTAAATATTAAAATAGGTATACTATGTGATGTTTTTATACCAAATGTATGATATTCTTAAAGTATAAACACTCCAAAGTAACAACTATTACATGTATTTTTTTTTTTGCATACTAAATGTACGTGCCCATTCCAATCTTACCAACGTCTTGTTGAACTTAATCACAAATTCCCGATGTAATTAACATTTGATTGGGGTTGGCTAAAAGTATTAGGGAATTTCCCGTTTTTATGTTTACCGGAAACGTAAAGAAATCGCACTTTTTTTTCAAAACAAGCAAAATTAATAAACAAAAACACCATAGCAGTGGCACCGATCGTAATAATGTATAGTTTAGATTCTGTGAGGGTCGTACAGATAATAACACCGGAAATCGACGGGGGAAAACATGACAACGGAAGATTCTGCGCAATTGGATCCCGTGAAAATAAAAGTGAAAAAAAACGAGACTGTGACACGGACCGATCCGAACGTTTTATGATAATTATAGGAGCGTCGATCACGTATACGGTGTCCCGGCGTGTTATTAAATCAACCTAACCGTCACATATCGGAGATTTAATATTGCAATAATAATAACGTATTTTAATAATCGCACACGTATAATTATATCGCGTAAATACGTACGGCCGTGGCGAACCTTGACTCTTTTGACGAATGCGGTGCTAATCAAATTGTTTCGCTCCTATTTAGATTTTACATTTTTTATTTTTATGTTAACAGTAACTAGTAAGTCAAACGGCAGAAATAATTACTGATAATCGCACGACGTTCAAAAACGCAAAGACCAATTATAATATAATATCATAAATTCATAACATTTGTAACACCCGGTCGTCCCATTGGAACACACATACACACACACACACACACACACACACACACATGCATCTTTACTACTAAATAATAATAAACAATGAGAAAACATACATTCGTAAAGTTGGCCTACCCAAGTTACACTCCAATCTTTTTCAAAATAATGTCAATATTTTGTAAGTTATTTCCAAGTATTTCCATGTGTATTTTTAAAATTTGTAAGTCCGTACTTTCGACACGAAACAAAAAAAAAAAAAAGTAAAAATACAAAAATTAGCAAGTAAGTCACATTTTGGAATATGCAGTCACTTGACTTACTGCTAGGAGCATATCAAGTTGTAAACTTGGCCCATCCAAGTTATTCTACAACTTCCAAACCGGCAATAGCAAACGAAAGCTAATGATTACCAAGTTCACATATTCAAAAGATTATAAGGGTTGCCCGAGTTACTTGCACATTAAAAAATTGACTTGCAAATATTTGCTAATCATTATAGCTTTCGTTTGATATAAATTTGTAAATTATAGGACACCTTGGGTGAGCCAAGTTCACAACTACATAAGCTCCTAGCGGCCAGTCAAGTGACTTACAAATTCAAGTGAATTATAAAATCTACAAGTTGGGTGGACCATGTGAAGTTGGCCCAACTTTCGAAATTATTATCATATTATTTCGATATCGTGTCCATACCGTGGAGTAATAAATATTAAATAGTAATTATTCGACCAAGTCCACACGTTTAAAATTCACGTTTAAATTGGTTTTTCGTACTACTGTTATTATTATCTATAAAATTATCGAAAAACAAATTAAGGATACTTCAATTATATCACCATAGAGTTTATTAATATTTATATGCATTAAAAGTTCTTAAAATATTCTTATACTAATAAAGTATTAACTAGTTGGGTATGTGCATTTAAAATGTATCTTAAAATTTTTTTTATTTATCAAGTATAATTATTATTGAAAAAAAGTATTAGAACAAAGTGTTTCACTAATATTTTTCATCTACTTCAAAAGTATTCTCAAATTATAAAATATAACTCCCTCTTGAAAACGTTAAAAAAGATTTTATTAGTCGTTGAAATCATTTCCTCGAATAATAGCAAAGAATATAATAATATAATTTGTTGACCAATTAAATTATTTTAACTTTCAAATAATATGTCAAATTTTTGAGGCTGTGTATACAAGAAAACGTTAAATACAAAATAAATAAAATAATAAAATATATGTTATGAATACAAATATGCACTACGAACACAAATTAAAATAGTTAATTAATTAATAAATTTGCAAATCAAGGTAAAATACGATTGGCATTGTTTCAATACTAGATTGAACTAAATCAGAAAAATGTCTTATCAGATTTCTAATACCTTATTCTAAATAATTTAATATATTAATTTAAAATTTACATATAAATCCATTTCCTTGTTATAAGTATCGTACATTACTTTATTAATCATTTTCATAATGTTTAGGTATTTTAACTTTTAAGAAAAGTAAAAAATAAATTAATATTGATTAGTATTAAATTGTATCGGGGTGAAACGCAAATCCACTTGTTATCATATTAAAGTTAAAAGGACATCTTCATGCTAAAAATTTAGGATGAGTATTAAAGTATGTACAATATAATATTCATTATACAAAAGACAAAACATTATGTAAAATAATATATAACTCAAATGTTAAAAAATATTGTCGAATTACTTAATTGTATATTGACTTATAGATTACATGTACCTACAAATTTCAAATCAAAAGCCTATGTGCACAGTCATTTTAAATGTTTTACTTTTCACTAAAAGTGTTTGTCTATTTTTAATTAATAATTCAGTCATAAATATTTAGTTATAAATTACTTGCAAATATTAAGATTTTTTAAAATTTGCATAAATTATTTACATTTAATTGCAAAATGATGTAGTAATTTATATATTAATTAATTTGTCAGATCGATTAATGCAAATACGTACAATTACGAGTTCAAGAGTAAATTTGTCTTTTATGTTGTTGACGTCTAAGGTACAAAAATAATTACAATACAACTTGTGGGTTATGTGAAAAAAATGTGAAATATAATATTATTAGGTAGACATTATATTGCATGACATTCAAGATTAAAGTCTATGATAATCAAACTAAATCTGTAGTTTTTAATGTTATTATAAAGTAAAGATTTTACCTTTAAATTATTTAAATTATGATTTTTTTCTCATCCAATAACTAATGAACTCAGGTATTTAAGTAATTTTTATACAAAATAATTTCATAAGCATGTATGTTTTGAGTAAATTTTACATTTTATTTATTTTATAATATTTTATTCTTAAATTTTTATTTAAAAACAACTTTTTTATTTTATTTAATTTTAAATTTTAAATGAAAATGATATAATTTCTTCAATATAAAACACAGTTAAGCTATATCTGAGTTCATGTAACATCTGTGTGAACTTTTTATCATTTAAAATGTATAACAATAGATAGATTGTATGTATGGGCCAACCATTCTTTGGATTTTCAGTGAATTTTATCAGATCGAAGTTTAATTGAAATTGAAAAACTTGTAAACGGCATGGCAGAGAGTTTTAACATTTTATGGGAAAATAAATTTCTAAACTATAGTAACTGAATCACCCGGCCCTGCACGGGAGATATTTCACTATTTTAAATAGGTTTAAAAAAGTGTAAAATGATTCGTATATTCTAATGATATTTTTTTTTGAAATACATAATACACTTCAATTGATAATTGTTAAATATTTAAATGAAATAAAATATTTCCTAGGTAACAAAAAATGAAATTAATGGGTATCGTGAAAATACTTGGGTAAATATTTGGAAAAACTTAGTGAAAAAAATCATAAAAAAGTTCAATAGTGTCGTCAGAAACTTAGTAAGTACATAAAAAAGTCCTGTTCTTTTGTGTAAACAAAAAAAAAGATTACTATAAAATATAATACACGTACGCAAGTAGCAACCCGGTCAATGGTGCAGACTACAACTAAACTTTTTATACTTTGGTCATCTACTCGTATAGTATCTTTTAGATCCTGGTCCAATTCTGACCACATTTTCTGCAACTTTCTGATGTTATAACTATATTACTTAGTGCGTCCGGAGTTCACGGATGAAAAAAACCGCAAATCTGGTGCACACATTAATATAGTTTTATGATTATATCGTGTTTATTATAATAAAATGAATTAATATAGGCGGGCACACGCGATCTGCGCGGAGAAACGGTACTTGGTGTCAACGACATTTTATTTATTATCTACAAAACTAACAACTGGATTTTACCATGTCAGCGGTGCGTTTCTATATTCTGCAAAATACAAATGAGAGTCGGTTTCGTGCGCCTGGTTTCTGATGGCCATTACGACTGCTGCTTTTTCCATTTTTTTTTATTTTTTTTTTTACGATTATTTTTATTCATCGCGTGGGACAGGTTTGTACAGAACGTGCGAAAAGTACGTTTCAAATACACGACTCACGCACAAAGCCGAACTACCGGTCTCCGATGTTCGCACGAATAACCGAAAGAAAAAACCTTTCCGATTTAAAGATTCATATTATTCTCATTTAAGTGTCGGTCTCCGGTTATATGTTGATTTCGGTTTTGCCTCTTTGTTTTATGCGCTTATCAATACTCATTTAAAAATACTTTTGGCTGTACGCTGATAAGTCGGTGGGTGGCGTTTTTTCTCAATATTTCGCCCCTATAAATAACCTATAATTTATGGACCCAACGTGACATCAGCAATTTTTTCAACTCGAACCAGAATAGTATACTGATCTATTTGGATATTAAGCTCACAGCAGCAATTCGATCAAACATCAAAATCTAAAAAAAAAAAAAAACCCCCGTCATAATAACAAATATTGTTTAATACATAACAAGGGAATGTTTAACTTCAGATATTATGACCTGAGGTTAGTGTAAATATTTTGTTTTTAACGCAACATAACAACAGCTAAATGTGCCTTATGTTCTGGGCCCCACACTTCTTCATATAAAGGATGCTCAGTTTTCAAGAAAATGGACTCTATCACTCACAAATCAACCACAACAAAACGGATCCCGCTGGTCCCTCCTACTTAAGTTTCCTCCATGCAACCTCGTTTTCACAAACGGACTTACGCCGATATCACGGCTAACCAGTTACCAGTCATATCATCAGACAACCAAATAATAGCTAAATTTCTCGATGAATTTAAAGCTATTATTAATCCATTAATATCACTTTTAACGTCAGTCCTAAATAAATGTTTATCTTCAATCACCTCGGTTCCCTAATTAATTTTATCTCCCCTCCTTGCATATCCA
>JAIPRK010002046.1:0-31802 GCA_025469195.1 Chaitophorus viminalis
ATCACGTAAAAAGCATAAATATCGTAAAATCACTTGTATTATCTATGGTAAAATTATGCTTTGGATCACGAAAAATAACGTGTTTGGAATCAAGGTGTGTCGGTGTCACCGTTGCAGCTGTTTAATTTCAACGGTTGATGATAATGTTCTCATAGAAATATGACTATGATTACTCTATGTATAAAATTTCCCATCTAATTATTATTCGTTTATTGACATTTTTTATTTGAAATTTGTTGTACATCATTTATTTTACAAATACCCAAGCAATACAATGAAAATCCGTTTATTTTGTTTTCAATTCTCATGACAATTTTCCAGCAGAGTGTTATGAGTGTAGTAATTATAATTTAGTGTCGTATGTATATATTTTATAACGAATATTATATTGTTTTTTTGTTTTGTACAACGTATAGGTAATAAAATCACTGTTTATAAATAATTTATATTTTATATAGGTACAGAACATTGTATTCGTTCAGGATTGAAATTACTATATTACATATCTATCGATTGGCCAGTCTGCTCATCAACCAATGTGAGTTTTTAAATAAATTATTTCTTATTGAACGTTTTCCGAAATAAAATAAATACCATTAGGGCCCGAATTTAAAAGCAAAATGCTTATTTTTTAGGTCAACCTTTGACAATAATTTTCAAGTATATTAGTAGATTAGGTAGGTGAACTTACATATTATATGGTTGCGTTTAATAAATAACATTAAATCTACAAATTAAAAGAAATGGTATATTCTATATTCTATATACAGGATTAGGTTAAGTTAGGGCAAGTCTGTCAAGTATCAACGTGGAATAGTATGTTCCTACGCGAGAGTAGCAGGTAAATAATTGCATGTGTTAGTTCCTACATCAAAATAAAATTACGATAAGACGGGAAATTTTATGCAAATTCACGTTTTCACAGATTACATTTTTTTAAAATACTCTAACTCAAAAACAAAAATCGCAAATACTTTTCACCAAATCTTTTTATTGGTTTTTTCTATACATGGTTAAGTTTCAAAGTATTTTGACGTATTTTTGATTATTTATAGACAATTTAAATTTTCGATTTTTTAAGTTTTTCTTTTGAAATATCTATTAAATTTATTTAGCTACCCGAGAACCCTTGAAAAATTAATTCAATGTTTATTATAAGTTATACTTGTCGTAATTAAAAAATATCGAAGATCGTTTAATTCAAATTTTTTTCATAAGCCCATATATTTTTTAATTTGTATTAAATATATTAAAATTGCGATGATTTGCAAGTTATTTTATAGTTGAAAACTCATAAAATTTTTTCTGTTTATACTTAAGTATTTAAATTTTAACACTAGGTTAGCCATAAGTTACTTTTCAAAAGCTATAAAATAATTTTTACTGGACTTTAAGAAAAAAATGTTATGACCGTTTGAAATTTTTATTTTTACGAAATTGCATACTATTGCATTTCAATTTAAATATAAAATATAATTTTTTATCTTTAGAAGTGATTTGATAGTAAAATGATATAGGTAATAAATAATAATCATAAGTCTGATGCATAGACCTATAAACTAAAATTAATTAATATGTCTATGGTCCGATGCCTAAAGTGGGTGGGCTATTCCATGGTCATCATTGTTGAAAGAAATATTCCATGGCCAATGTTACTCATCTTATTCATTTACTGTTATTGAAATGTTTCATTTTTATTTTAGTAAAACAGAATTGTAACCAATTTTGCTCGTGATTTATAATTAATAAATTTTGAAAACATTTTATTTGTCTTTTAATATATAGTGTTGTAGTGTTTATTTAATTTAATTAATAGTTTAACAGTGTATGACCGTAATCAAGAAACTGATTCAGATCGAAACGAACTACTATAGGAATGACAAACGCATATAACGATGCACGCAGCTACATCATTTTTACTAAGGTCAGTGCTTAAAACTTTTTACTATGAGCCCCTAAGTGCATATTTTAGTGTGATCTTGGAAAGTGTCATGGATCCGTCAGTGGAGTGGTGATAGGAGTTTTTATTCGCGTTTAGGCGTTATGGTTGAAATTGGTTTCAACTTATTTTACAGTTACTGTAAAATATACAATAAATAAAAAATATTATTTGCAAGGTCAGGTAGGTATATCAATTTATATTTTATAAAAATACATGATATATATAATATTTATAATATTATGATATTTAGAACTACATTTCATGATAAAGTTTGTTATTAATTTTTAATCGGAAAATTCATATACCAATAAAAATGTAATTAAATATTTTAAAAGTTATAAAATATTTGTAAATTGATTATAACATATTATTATTAAAATATTTAATATATACTTATAAGTACCCAATAAATGTTTTGCGTTGTAGTCACAATTAAAATATCAATAAAATAAAAAATAATGCGTTCAAATCTCGTATAAGAATTATATTATTTTGGAATTTTTTACAAAATGACATTCTCATAAATAAGTATAAGTCTTAAAATTTGAAAGATTTCAGGGATTTTTTGGCTATTTTTTAGTGCATTTAAATATTACATTGTATACATCGATATGTCGTATTTTCGTAAACGTTCCTCGTAGTCGGGACGACGTTCCACAGAAGTGACGGATAACACTGTACGTCAGATTTAGCGAGCAAAAGGCATGGTTCCAGAGACCTTCCGAGGGTTCCACGTTACGAGCGTATTATTTCATATTTGCGTGTTTTTCAATGTTTTTCAATATCTCGCCGTCCGGATCCGATAATTCGGTGACTGCGATGACGTGGAATCACATACGCCTTCCGTTTTTAAGACTTGCAATTAGGTATGCTATACGATTAAAAATAAGAATCCGAAAAAAAATAACTAAGAGTTCCGAATTTTTTATTTATTATTAATTTTGGCAATTTTCTAATTGGCATTAAAAAAAAAAACAGTGTGTGTGTTACCAGTACGCGCGCGGGAAGTTAAACTTCTTTTGAACGGTCAACGTGAGTTCCAGAATTATTTATTATTGATAGTTTTATTATTGTTTTTATATTTTATTCGACAGATTGATAGATAATTGTTTGTAGTATTGTTTTTATCCAGAAAATAGGCTTGTAAGTGAATTAATAACAATTAATTAAATATACTAGATGCTAACTGATATTGGGCTTTTAGTATATATATTGTATAGTATAGTATACACTGCGCGTGTATGATATTATTATTATCATCATCGTCGTCGTCGTTGTTAAAACCACATCGGCTGTCTCCGACCAACATTATAATTTATAATACGTCATATTATTATTATGTCGTATTATGTATATGACGTACTGATACGCTTTGCATCGCCGCCCCGCCGACCGTATGAAATCATCCCGAACTATCATTCCGTTTTTATCTATATATATATCTCATTAATATTATTGTTGAGTATTCTTTGTTTAATAACCCAATCAAAAAAAAAACTGTCGCTTAATGACACAACCCATAGCCGTTTACAAAATACAGGTACGACAATCCGCGGTTGCGCACAACATATCCGTGTTCGCGTTCGTACGGCCGCCCGTTCGCTTTTTTTTTCCTCACTACACTGCGTAAAGCAGTATAACTTCAAAAAACTTATTCTTAAAATAAATTAAATAATACATTTAATAATTTATTAATTTAAATTTATTTTTCATTTAATATTTTCTCAAACGAGTTTTACAAAATTTTATTGTTTATTTCCTTGTGTTTTGCCTGTTAATCACCCCTTATTCTTAATTATTTCACCATCATGTTTATATTTTTTATTTTGAAATTTTAGATTAGTCAAATTATATGAATAAGTTTGATATGGATTGATGGTATGTGCCAGTGACGTGACGGATTGATGCCGTTTGGGTACATCAGTTGTATGGTGTGGCATCAATCAGTGTCCTGCGAATAGGTTAGTACAATTAATTAAAATATTATGGTTGCATAAGGGAGGGTGAATAGAATTGGTGAGTGAGTGGGAGTGGAATATTGATGGAAGAGACAAGGAATTAATAGGGGATAAGGGATATGTATAGGTAGGAAAATATGGTAGAATCGAAGGGGTTTATAGGGTTTATGTAGGTCGGATAAAAGTTGGCTGCGGAGGTGGTGTGGAGTTAAGAAGAATAGTTAAGTAGATTTCGGGCGTTGAGTTTGAAGGGGATCTTAGGTCAGGGGTTTTGGGAACTGTGTGGGATTGTGAAGGGAAGCTGTGCTAGGGATGTAGAGAGGTATTTTTATGGGCTGTGGAAGTGGTTGTTGAGGGGGCTTCAGAGAAAGGCGGTAAAGGGGATATTGTGAGAGGCCAGTAGTGGAGAGAGTGATGGGGGGGGGTGTAAACTGGTTGTAAGGGACTGTCGCAGGACGAGGAGGGCAATCGGGGGCAAGATGTCATATGGGTAGGATATTGTCGGGACTGTTGTAGGGGCGGGATGTCATAGGGGCTATTGTAGGAAGAGGTATGTCGAGGAGGCTGTTGTAGGAAGCAAGGTGTCACAGGGGGTAGTTGTTTTAACATCCTGCTCCCTACAACAGCCCCCACGACATCCTGCCCCCTATAACAGCCCAGCCTGCCTCCTACAACAGCCCAGCCTGCCTCCTACAACAGCCCAGCCTACCTCCTACAACAGCCCAGCCTGCCCCCTAAAACAGCCCAGCCTGCCTCCTACAACAGCCCAGCCTACCTCCTACAACAGCCCAGCCTGCCCCCTAAAACAGCCCAGCCTGCCTCCTACAACAGCCCAGCCTGCCTCCTACAACAGCCCAGCCTGCCTCCTACAACAGCCCAACCTGCCTCCTACAACAGCCCAACCTGCCTCCTACAACAGCCAAGCCTGCCCTCTACAACAACCCCCACGTCAGCTCTCCCTCTACAACCCCCTATGATAGCCACCCTATTCCTAACAAGCAGCCTCCTACCTAAGCCTTCCCCTACTCTAACCTACACCTGTCCAACCTTGATTCATCACCTCCTTCCACAGACAACTTCCACACTCTTCTCTATTGCCCTCTCACGATATCCCCTTTACCGCCTTCCACTGAAGCCCCCTCTACAACCACTTCCATAGCCCATAAAAATACCTCCGCATTCCTAGCATAGCTTCACTTCACGATCCTACACAGTTCTCAAAACCTCACCCCTGACCCAAGATCTAGCCCCTCAAACTCAGCACCCAAAATCTACTTAACTCTTCTTCTTAACTCCACACCACCTCCGCTGTCCACATTTATTCAATTTACAAAAGCCCTATAAACCCCTTAAATCCTAACAAATTTTCTTACCTCTATATATCCCTATATTCTCCCTCTTAATTCACCAATAATTATCCCCTATTAATTCCCTGTCCTTCCCATCAATAATTTACTCCCACTCACTCATCAATTCTATCCACCCACCTCTATGTAATTATACAATTTAAGTTAATTGTACTAACCTATTCGTAGGTCACTTATTGACGCCACACCATACAATATATGCACCCAAACGGCACCAACCAGTCACGTCACATCACTGGCTCATATTTATATCCATATCAGACTTGTTATTACAATTTGACTAAAATTTCAAAATAAAAAAAAATTAATAAATTATAAACATGATGGTGAAATATTAAGAGTATAAGGCAAAATACGAGGAAATATACACAAAAACTTTGTAAAATACGTATGAGAAAATATTTAATGAATAAAAAATTTAAATTAATAAATTATTAAATGTATTATTTAATTTATTTTATGAATAAGTTTTTTTTCTAATGCCAATTAGAAAATTGCCTAAAATTGATAATTAAAAATAAGTCAGAACTACTTGTAGTTTTATTCGGATTATTATTTTTTATCGTATAGAGTAGTGCAAGTCTTAAAAACGAAATCATATGTAATTCCACGTCATCGCAGCCACCGAAATATCGGATCCGGACGGGTAACGTGCATTGTCGGATCGTTATAGCGGCACGCGAGACGACCGCATATCGTACTCACGCGTATTGAAAAACACGCGAATGTGAGATAATACGTTCGTAACGCGGAACCCCCGAAAGGGTCTCTGGAACCTTGCCTTTTGCTCGCTAGATCCGTCGTACAGTGTTATCCATCGCTTCTGCGGAACGTCGTCCCGATTACGAGAAACGTTTACGAATATACGACATGTCGATGTAATACTTAAATGCACTAAAAACAATCGATAAATTCTCTACAAAATAGCCAAGAACTCCGTCAAAAACAAAATCTTTCAAATTTTAGACTGAGTAAAATAAGATATGTATTAGATACAATATAGAAATCTAATATTTTTCTGAAAGAAATTTTCTTTGAGAAAGGTTATTTTTTGAAAAATTTCTAAAGAATATAATGTAATCGGTAATTCTTATTCAATTGCTATTTTAACTACCATAACAACGCAAAATATTTACTGAGTACTTATATATTATGTATTCTTATAATAATATTTTATAACCCATTTTATATATATTTTAAAATTTAAAAATTAATAAAAACTTTATCATGAATTTAGTTCTAAATGTATTATTACTTTAAATATATATCATTAATTTTATAAAATATAAATTGATACACCCGACCTCTTTGCCATAAAATCGTTTTTTCGAAGACAATTGTACCTATATTAGTTAAATACGTAGAATTTTATTTTATGTTAATTAAACCAATTGTCGAAAACGCAAATTTTAATAAGTTATGTTTAAATTATATTATAAAATAGTTACATAATTATTAAAGTGTATAATGAATAAAAATCCATCAATATTACCTCACAAAAAAACTAGAAATTTTTCAATGATTTTAAAAATTATGTAAAATACAAAATAAAAGTGATATTCTTGAAGTATATTTTGTTCCTCAAAAGCTGAAAATAATTTTGTTTTTGGCCCAAAAAAATGAACTTTGCATTAAAATTTTGGCTCTATTGACTTTTTTGATTTTTAAAATTACAAGTATTTTATACCGGTATTTTGGCGTGGTGAATATTTATGAATAATGATACACACTGTATAATTTTTACCCACCTCAGCTCTTTCGTAAAGATACAAGGAAATATTCTAAGATTGCAAATTTTATTTTTATTTATATTGTACATTCTATAGTAACTGTAAAATAAGTCAGAACCAATTTCATCCATAGTGCCTATATGCGTAAGTACTAAAAATCCTTTCACCACTCCACTACCGATACATTTTCCAATATCACACTATAATATGCACTTACTCTGATCTTAGTAAAACGTTTTAAGTACTGACCTTAGTAAAAACTGTGTAGCTGCGTCCGTAGGCATATACGTTTGTCACTCCTATATAGTTCGTTTCATTATGAATCGGGTTCTCAAATATGGCATATTCACTGTTAAACTATTAATTAAATAAATTAAACACTGTTTCGCTATTCAAATGTGCAATGAGAATAAAATGCAAATAATTTTTTTTCAAAAACTAATAACTATAATTCACGAGCAAAATTCTGTTTTACTAAAATTAAAAATTAAACATTTCAATAACGGTAAATGAATAACTTGAGTTGGCCATGGAATATTTCTTTCAACGGTGATAGACATGGAATAGCCGACGCGCTTTAGGAGTCGAACACATGATTATAACCTATATAGCCTTACTATCAAATCATTTTCAAAGAGATAAAAAATATGAATTGGAATAAATCATAACAATAGGATATCGAGGAGCCACCGTGGCACGATTAAAAATTATGTCGTCGAGTGACCCGAACGTTATTTTATGACGGTGATTTGCGTACAGCCTATACAGAATTCTAAATTACAATAATATTCATTACAAAAAAAATACAATACTATAATATAATTACTACTTATGTAACACAGTGGCAGATTATTATGCCCAATAAAATGTTTAATTTTAAATTCGCAATTTTGTGTTCTATTTATTTAGTTTTATTACATGATTTAAAACTGCACTATGATTATTTAAAAAAGGGCAAACCAAACGGTGAGAAAATAATTAGCTGTACAACTTTACTGATTAAAATATTTTTTCACAAATAAAATATGCACTTATTAATTACATATTCACCTTTATTAATATGACAAATAATTGATGCGAATAACCGGAATAAGATCTACTAAGTGCACTACATAACGGTGAAGCCAAAAAAACGCAAATTGTCTATTTTTTTCAATAGACCAAAAGCGCAAATTTGTTTTGTGCATTTGTACCTTAGTAATGGGATGAAAGCGCAAAAATAGATGAAATAACCTGAGACATTAATATTGTTCCTATTACAGTCGTTACACTATAAATTTTATTTTAAAATTAATTATTATTAAATTTCTATTATTCATTTCAATTAAATATATAGTATTTTTGTAATTTAAAAACACATCAATAGTGAATTACGGAAACGGTTAATAATTATTTAAGATGATCACTACAGCTTTTTTTATGTAATTGAAATGTTAAGTTGTTTAACTAATTTTATAATCACTATTATTCTAAATTATTCTATAATTTAAAAAATTATATAAAATACAAAACAAAAGTGTTATTTTTGAAATATATTTTATTTCGTGAAAGGTGAAAATAATTTTGTACTTGGAAATTATTGTCTATTGTCCAAAAAAGATAAATTGAAATATTCTAAGGTTGCAAATTTTATTTTTATTTATTGTACATTCTACAGTATTTGTAAAATAAGTGGAAACAAAATTCAACCATAATGCTAAACGAGTATTAAATGCCCTTTCACCACTCCACTGACCGACATACTTTCCAAGTTTACAATAATATATACACTTAGGGGTTCATAGTAAAAAGTTTTAAGCACTGACCTTAGTTAAAAATGATGTAGCTACGTGTGTAGGCATATGCGTTTGTCATTCCTACAGTAGTTCATTTCGATCTTAATCTGTTTCTCGATTTCGGCATATTCACTGTTAAACTATTAATTAAATGAATTAAACACTGTTTTACTATTCAAATGCGTAATAAGAATAAAATGCAAATAAAATGTTTTCAAAAACAATTAATTATAATTCACGACCAAAATTCTTAACAATTCTGTTTTACTAAAATTAAAAATTAAACATTTTAATAACGGTAAATGAACAAGACGAGTAACATTGGCCATGGAATATTTCTTTCATCGGTGATTGACATGGAATAGTCGGCGCGCTTTAGGAATCGGACCCATGATTATTACCTTCGACCAATAGTTTATTCAAACAAACATTATTAGGAAATTTGGTTCTAATAGTTCAATATCATGTATTTTTATAAATATAAACTGATCCACTCGAATTTTCTACTGAATTTTTTTTTTTAAAAGCAATGGTTAAAACAACAACGTTAAGAAACAAATTTTAATAAATTATCTTTAAATAATATTTAAAATAAGTTACATAAAAAGCCGTAAAATTAACAAATATGCATCAAAATTATCAACATATCAGGAAATAATTACTCTATAAATTAAAAAAAACAGTAAAATGCAAAATAAAAGTGATACTTTTGATGTATTTGTTTTTTTTTTGTTACATGAAAAGTTAAATAATTAATTTGTGTACACTGTATATTGAAAATACTTGTGAATCAGCCAAAAAATATGCAAATTGTATTGAAATTCAAGATCTATTTATACCTAACTTTTTTTAGAAAATATATGATAAAACAATACTAAAAAATGTACGCATTATTCGATGCGCACACTAGATAGATGAAGTAACATTAAAGTGTACATAACAATAATCAAAACAATAAATAATTAAATATTTGAGGGTAAAATAAAAATTAACCAATTTCATATGCGGTCTTTAAAATACGAAATTATTATGTGGTGTGTATTACAAAATATACAACGTTTTACAATAATATTATTGCACTTGCATTAATAATTTTTTCTAACGCACGGATTTATCATTTATGTAACTGAAAATTACGCACCAGCTGTTTAAAAATGAGCAAAACTAGAAAGAAAAGAATATTCCTGCTGTAGAATTAATTAAATTATTTTTTTACAAATAAATTACGTTTGATTGATAATTTATTGTAAATTTTATTTCTATAATATCACACGTATTTTGTACCTGGTACAGTGGCGTAGTGAACATATCTGAACCATGACATACACTACATACATTTTACACATATTATCTCTTTCGTAAAGAAGCAAAAAAATATTTTAAAGATGCAAATGTTATGGTTTTTCATTCATTGTACATTTTATAGTAACTGCAAAATAAATCGTAATAAATGTCATCTATGACGGCTATAACCCTTTCACTACTCCACTGACTGGTACACTTTCCAATATCACACTATAATATGCACCTAGGGGTTCATACTAAAAAGTTATAAGCACTAACCTTATTAGAAAAAACAATATAGCTACGGGCGTTATATATATCATGTGTTTGTTTCAATCTGAATCAACTTCTTGATTACGGCAGTCTATTAATAAACTATTAATCAAATAAATTAAACACTATTTCATTATTTAAGTGCACTATAAGAATAAAAAACAAGTAAAATATGTTTACAAAAATAATTTATTAAAATGTACGAGCAAAATCTATAAGAATTTAGTATTATTAAAATAAAACATTTCATTAACTTCGAAAAAATAAGACAAGTAACATTGGCCATGGAGGCCATTTCAACGGTGATGACCATAGAGTTACCGATGCGCTATAGGAATCGTACCCACGTCTAACATGTACATTGACGAACGGCGACCGTTTAAATTTTTATAACTACGTAGGTATATACAAGTTGAAATTAGGGTATAAAAAATTTAGAAGTTGAGAAAACACATTAAACGTATTGGAAATAATTCTGTCGGTTATGCATGATAATATCTATTCTCCGGAAATCTGCGAAATGATTTTTTAGCACGTTAAGTAGGTTTTATAGCAATAGGGTTTTTTAGATTCTGAATGGAAACACGGAGTGATGGAATCTATTGATTTTACAATGATGTGTTTTTTTAGATTCTAAATGGAGTGATGGAATCTATTGATTTTACAATTATGTGTGTTTTTTTTTAATATTTAATTTTTTTTTATTTCTAATGACAACTTTTTTGGTAGTAAAATTGCTTCGATTTTCTTAAACAGCAACTTTTCTGAAAGGAAAGTGAATGTAGATGGTACTTGGGCAAGTCAAAAATCCACCTACTTTTTTAACACTTTTTAAAAAATCGGAAAAACGATAAAAAAATTACAAAAAAACAGGAAATTTTACGCAAAATCACGTTTTTACAAAATACATTCTTTTAAATGCTCTAACTCAAAAATAAAAAACCGCAACAACTTGAAATTTTCACCAGTTGTTAAGATAGGCATTTCCTCTATGTCATATTTTTTTCAAAATATTATATTGATTTTTAAGCCACTTATAAGCATTTAAAAAATTCGAATTTTTTACATTTTTTTTTTATAATCGGTGATAAAAAAAATTGACTAATACAAAATACTTGAAAATTAAATAGAATATTCCACATAAGTAGTTTTTATTGTCATTCAAAAATCATCAAAATATAATATAAATATAATTTAATATATAAAATTCCTGACTGACAACTCATATCGGTTTTTTTTAAAATGGTCTAACTCAAAAACGAAAACTCGCAACAACTTGAAATTTTTACCAAATCTTTATACTGGTGTTCTCTATATATGGTTAACTTTTCAAAGTATTTTGACATATTTTGACTTATTTATAAACAACTTAAATTTTCGATTTTTGTAAGTTTTTTTTTTTTTAAATATCTATAAAATTTTTTTGGCTATCCAAAAACTTTTGAAAATGAATTAAAGGATTAAATATAAGTAATACTAATTGTAACTAAAAAATATCGGAGATGGATTCACTTAAATTTTTTTTATAAGCCCATAAATTTCAAATTTGTATAAAATATGTTAAAATCGCGATAATTTGCAAGTTATTTTGTAGTTAAAAATTCATAAAACTTTTAACACTAGGTGTTGAAGCTAATCTTCAAAAATATATAAAAAAAATTCTACCGAACTTAAAAGAAAAAATTTTATGACTGTTTGAAATTTAAATTTTTACGAAATTGCATTATAATTTAATTTAAATATAAAATACTATATTATTATATACACATTTTAGACAAACATATTAACTCCGTTCAGAATCGTTATTCGTATACAATGATATCTATCATTGCATTCAAATTGTTATTCGTATACAATGATATCTATCATTGCATTCAAATTTAACAAATCCATTGTAATAATGACCTGTCCTATAAACGAGGTACTTTCCACCCCCAACTGTATAGCAAAGCCGAGGCCCACTCGTTCTTTTTTTTTTTGTGACTGAGGACACCTTTGTTGGTAGTAAAAATGCTTTGATTTTCTTAAACAGCAACTTTTCTGAAAGAACGTGAATTTATATGGTACTTGGGCAAGTCAAAAATGCAACTTTTTCAACACTTTTTAAAAGCGTCCAAAAAAACGATAAAAAAATTACGAAAAAACGGGACATTTTTCGCAACTTTACGTTTTCACAAAATACAATTTTTTAAAATGCTCTAACTCAAAAACGAAAAATTACAAATAATTGAATTAGTAATTTTCTTGATACCGTTGGCCTTCCCCCCTAATAATTTGGTCAATCTTTGCCTATGAATTGAAAATTTGTCTACACCTTATAAATTTTAATAGATACAGAATTATATAGGTACGTACATTGGTCGAAGTAGGGAGATGACATCCCACCACTCATTATAATCTACATTTTTTATCCCTCCACTTATTTTGTCCAAAATAATAGATACATCCCTTTATAGTTCATAATTTTTATGATAATATTATGTTTTGCAACATAATAATGTCATTATTGTCATTAATCATAAAATTAGAAGTTATTAATATACCTAATAGTATATGTCATTATAGTCTATAGAATATAGTAATATACCTATATTATAAGTAGTTAAATTTTTTTATTTGTTTTAATAGGTATCTACTGTATAATATTATAATGCTATATGTGCATCAATTATTTAATTATGTAATATATTTTACGTTTTAAATAAATATATAATAATATTTTATTTATATAAAAATTTTTTAATATATTAACAAATAAAATACCAGACTGAAAAATAAAAAAGAATAGTATGTATAAAATTATATTATGAAATTGTATTATGTATGTTTTCAGTGATTTACGTAATTATATTAGGTAATACATTTATTTTACGGTTGATGTATATGCGTTTCGTGCGAAGGAAAAGTGATTTATTCGAAGTTATCATGTTTTTGAGATGTCATTAAATGGTTTTCGCCCTAAAACCCTTTAAACCTTCTTGCGTACAATATTTTTTTTTCGTGAGTGTTTCAAAATCGAAATTTCTTTATATTCAACGTATGAGCTCGAGGGCGTGCGGGTATACAGCGTGAAAGGATTATTTTCCTAAAGATCAAAAACCATTTTTCTGTTAACACACCTGACGACTTTACAAAATCAGGCATGTGGTCTAAATAATAATAATAATTACTGTATCCAAAGAAAAACAATGACGAAAACGGTTTGTAATATATTTTATTGAATAAAAAATCGTTTAGAGTTCCCATTTCATTGAAAGTAGACACTGGTATTATAGTGCGCTGATAAGTGGTCATCGTTGTACCCAATCATGATAAATTATTTATACTTGTTTATAAATTAATTATTGTATATTTGAACTTGTGTAATGTACTTTTTTATAGACACATAATATATTATATTACAGTATTGTTCTTTTTGAAACAGTTATTCTTTGAGTTTTGATCGATTTCGTTTATGTAAAATACGAATGACATAGGTACAGTAATTAATTTACTTAAATCGTTATAACAGTACTTACAAAATATTTATATTTATTGAATATTTTTTGTTCTAATTTTAACTAAACGCGAAAAACTAATATTTTTCGACTTAAACGATAATTTTATTCGAGACAGGGTTTCAAGTTAAAATTATAAACGCTGTAACGAATAAATATGTTTAATTAATACAAAAATACCTCTTTACCCCTCTTTCTCTATTTACTTAAACATATATATATATGCGTATTTAAAGGAAATACAAATTTCTAGTAGTTGCCCGTCATCCTTTTTATTTAACAAAGTTCTCAGATGCAACTATTCTCTCCTGGGAAAGAGAGAGTAGAGAAACGTAACAGACCGTCCGTAATAATATAATTCATACAAAATACCTTTATAGTTCCTACCACTATGGTTATTCACGTGTATATAATAGTATTAAGAAAATCTATCAACCTCGTGCGTGAAAGCTTTGAATTCCATATAACCATCAGTCCGTGGGCGGATTTTTGACCGTAAACTGCAAGGGTGTATACACACTGACGTCCGCACCTCCGTACTTCGTCATGTCCCCGGGTCAACTGTTGATTTAGTTTGCGGTCATTACGATTTGACGGTTTTTGTATGTTTAAACTTTCCTTTTTAATAGGTTTCGCAAATTAGTTATCCGATAAAAAGTTAAAAAAAATAATTCATGTGCTTGTGTATTTTTTTTTACGAATAAAATTTTTTTTAAACTTCTAAAGAATATTGAATCTATAGTATCTATCAGATATCATAGTATCTATGAAATCTGTTTGTTAAATAATGGTATTATGATACATAATAATATTTCACTTTCGCAGTGAGTGTACTAGGCCAACTACTCAGGGGTTATACGAATTTCTCTTTACACACTTTTTATTTTATAATAAAATAGTTCGAAATTTATTACCGTGTATATACATTTTTAACCACTCTCATAAAAATAATTTATCGTTCGAGATCACCGGAACTACATAGCCGAATTAAAATTTCTTTTGTTTTCGTCTGATAATAATAAAATAAATATTTTAAAAAATATTATAAGCACGACTTACAGATATAGTGCATTGTGCAAAACGGGTTGTGCGTAAATATATTCAATAAATATTGTATTATACCGATAAAATTACTCGAATTGTACCTAAACATTCTAAACATTTTTTTTTTCGTGTACTAGGTTCTCCAAGATTTATTCTATGGGAGCTGTTTAAAAGACACGTTGCATACATAATTTTCATAATAAAATGTAATATTAAATTTAATGTCTTGTATCAAGCGGCAAGCGGCGTAATAATGAAACAATTAAAATAAAACTAAAACACAGATTAAACCCTCAAAACCATGGACATCGCTGCACAAACACTTGTCGATTTAATTCCCGAATATAATTTTTGAATTTTATCACGGTATTATAGTTATGTAAAAAGATTAAGCTTGTGAAAGACAATGGTAAATAGATAAATTTCTAATTTTCAACTGTTTGAGATCTTGTATATTAGGAAGAATCGTTTTGTAGGGTGAGCCTCCCCACATAAGGCACAGGTAACAGGATTTAGATGCCAACTGGCGTAGCGATACAAAACTGAATAATTAAATTATACTTCACAATTGTTCGGAACAAAATAAATCATTCCCCATGTATTTTTGATTCGTATTTAAATATTTTGTTCTCAACTTCCTGTAACTCTTTTGTACTTCTGCTGACTTAATTGATCCTTCCTTGGACATATGTCTAATGTACCAGGCGCGCAGATAAATTTATTCCCGTGAAAATAATAAAATACATAAATCGTGTAAGTTTAACCATATATACCTATTCAGAATTGTTTTTTACACTTATCCTTCTTCACGGGATAAGATCAACATCTTACTATTCTGCCATTATATCATAGTGCGTCAAATAATAATATACGTGTATGCGTCATCGTCGTTTTTTCAGATTTTCGTTTTTTACGAAAAAAAAAAAAGAAAGCTAATAAATAATACGGTATTACGGACCGTCATCCCGTTTGTACAGCACATGGATCACACTGCAAACAATGTATTGGTTAATTCGTCGGCTACAAGTCGCTGCACACCAAGAACATATCACGGATGTCGTCGTAGTAGGTGTTTTTGCGTTCGACAGAAAATTGGCTGTATTCAGCTTTAACGTCACCGTGGCCTGTATCCGGTCCCCCTACGCCGCGACCCCTTTGCTCCAACGGTTTAGTTTCGTTATATTGTTGCGAAAAAAAATGAACTCTGAAATCCATTCATCAGTTCGCGCTCTCACCCGGGGGCCAATCGCAGCATCCGGTGTACTATTTCTACATATTCTACTTTGCGTGCACAGGGGGCTTTGTAGCTGGTCTTACCGTAAATCAATTGTTGATTTACCGATGTCGTAATATCTAATTTACCATGGCTACGATGACGTAGCGGTATAGAGTATCTATGTACGCACTATACGCGTGTATTACGGGTTATTGAAAACGACAGCGGCTGAAATTCCCGAGGAAAAAAACCCTTCTCCCGGAATGCGTGTTGTCGATTCTACGTATTTTACCCTTGAAACACGGACAAAGCTCGTTCAGGAACCACCGCGAAATATTTCCTCGAAGAATGATCACTAATAAATACTCTGAATTGATTTCATTTCTTGTTTAATAATCAACGTGAATTTGGATAGCGGGGTCAGGATTATATTTTGAACTTAATGAATTCTAATCTGACGAGCCTAGCTGTATTACATTATACTCATGCGGTTAGCCTTTTTTGTAATCGAATTTATTCTGAAATTGTACTGTAATTTTGCAAAGCGATTTTTAAAGCTAATTTATCGTACTATATCTTTGGCCAGGACGAATCGCACGAACATCATAAGGAGGTGATCAATTCACTATAGGTACGTATAATCAGGCCCGTGCGCAAGGGGGGATGTTCAACCCCCCCCCCACCTGTATGACCGAAAAAATCGTGTTTTTCATTTTTGAACTATTATAATATTATGTAATATTTTATAATCTACTTATTTGTATTATTTGTAATATAATGCATAACATAATAGTTCAATACTATAATATTAAATAACACTATATAATATATATGTTATATTATCCTCAGAGTACCTCTATTTTTTCCCCCAAACCACTACTGCAGGTTACAAATTTTCACTGCAGTGTAGGCAATTATTTTTTATTCCTACTTTTACTTTTATTCCCACTTTTTGGTTTCTGAGAATCATTTTTATTTTGTCATTGCCCTGCCAGGACCATCATTGTTGATTTCCATTTTTGTATTCATCAATCTTGTCGTTTTCCTACCGTCCATTATGAGTTCTTCGGTGATTGTATTCAATTACTCGGTATTATCTTCGTATCAGCGTCATCATTATTGTTAGTGTTAATTGTTTAGTTGGAAAGAACATTATCCGTGTCTTTTTGAAAGGCTTTTTTACGAAGTAAATTTTCTAGTGAGTCATGACTATGTAAAATTTACAATTTAAAGTTACTCAGATCTCACATAAAAATTATAACTTCGTAAAACACCGTTCAAGAAGACACAACTAATATACTTTCCTTTAGGTTCGATAGTGTCAAATTACTCTTATATTAAATCTAACAACACAAAATTAGTTCTACCATTGATTATAGAATATTCCACAATCAATGGTTTTACTGAACGCAGATTTCCTATGTTTATGTACGTTTGTGACGCCCTCTTGTGTTCCTTTCTAGCCTACCTCGGATATTATATTTTTTATATTTTCGTAGCTTGGTTGCGTACATTCTCAAGTTCATCGTTGCCGTGGTTGCTGACCCAGATAAAAATCGGGCGCACCAAGTTTTATAATTAATTTTGATTATCGTGTCATTGCGACTGGTCCCTCATTACCGTGTTATCATCGTACATCGTCGGTGGGGTGTTTGTTGCAAGTAGAGAACAGTGTCGTACCGGAATTGTCGAGCAGTCGGGTGTTGGATGTAAATAATTCAGTACATAAATTATAAATTATAAAATTAAATACTTTAATTAAAACAACTACGAGTACATCGTGCGGTAAAACTTTGACCCACAAACAGTGCGAACAGTGCAGTGTACCGGAGCTGTCACCGTGGAAGTCTGATGGTTGGTGTGGCGCGGTGCAGGGATCTCGTTCGTATAACGACAACACTACGCGACGTGTTGCACAACTAAAGAAAATAAAATAAGACAAAAAAAAAAATTATGTACGTCGCTGCTTGTCCGTGTTACCCCATTTATTGCGGTTATAGCAATGCGAAAATATGTGTAAAATTAATAAATATACTATTTTAATTTTTTTCCCGAAAAGTTCGTTTTTTTTTTTTTACACTATTTTGTGAACATTGATTAATTCGAATATTCGCTGACATTGTGCTAATGTCGTACCCAGGGTACGGTTACGTGTATGTAATCGGTAAACACCGACATGATATTTGCGGGTTCATTAAATTACCATTTTACCGATTCAATATCAACTGAAAGTTTTAAAGCCATCCAAACAAATAAGCATCAATGTATACTATTTTAGGTACAATAACGTTTTTCATAGTATTTTATATTATGAACGAAGTGAGAAATTTATCAGTTTTTACAATAATAGGCTTAGATATTACATGTTAAATTGCAAGTTTTTAGAACGGGAATTTTATTAGGTAGTTATAATTATTACTTCAGAGATGATTTATCGATTTTCTAAAAATTCTTCCGCAAGACTGACAACTGTGTGTTTGAAAAATAGGTAGCGGTGTCGTATGCTATCTACGCACTAAATACTAATGTCGTATGCATCTGCAAATACTATTTATCGGATAGCGGTGTCGAATACTCTCTACAAATATTTATCTACACTCTACAGAGTACAAAGTTAGATCCCACGGGGTTTTAACGATTAGTTGTGTCTGTGAATTATTCACGTGTGTTATTCATTTGTATTGCGTTCAAAATGACTTTAATTGGTGATTTATATAGACATATTATTTATACTGATGATACTTGTGTGAATTTTTTAAAACAAAAAGGTGTCTTACCTACACAAGAATTTTGTGAAAAAATCAGTAATGTTAGCAATGAAGTGTGTGGTGGCGTTCTCAAGGAATATTATAAAAATAGCTGCAAACGAGATTCCGATGGGCAATTTGTGAAAACAAAATACGTTGCCAAACACGTGGTTGTCAAACCTATCAGTCCATTCGTAAAAAAAATCCGTTTTTTACCTATGTCGATATTAATGGAAAATATAATAGCGGATTAAGTTTATGCCAGATGGTAGAGCTCGTATGGTATTGAGCACATGGTATGCAAGTATTTCAAACTATGAAATGGACAGGCAGAAGTCAACACACCGTGTCGGATCGGTACAATCTTTGCCGTGATATTTGTGTTGACCAATTTGAAAAACGTATGAAAATGGGTGGTGTAGGATTCGTAGTGCAAATAGACGAATCTTTATTTCAAGGCAAGCGGAAGTATAACCGTGGTCGTCTACGTCTAGGAGATCATCAACCTAGAGAAGAATCAGGATCTAGCAGTTCTGATACTGATACTGAAATGACTAATCGAAATTATGGTGTATGCGTACAGGGGCCATGGGTGTTTGGAATGCATTGTAGACGTGATAATATAGTAGAACGTCGATTGTTTATCGTTCAAAAAAGAGACCGTGCCACTTTGCTTCCAATTATTAAAAGAGAAATTGAGCCAGGGACGGCCATTTTTTCACATGAATGGAAAGCTTACAGCTGTTTAAACGATCATGGCTATATCCAAAATACCGTAAATTATAAAAATAATTTCATTGATCCACAAACAGGAGCTGAAATTCAAACTATGGAATGTTATTGGCGACATATAAAGGTGAAATATGGTATAAAATCGCATGGTGTCACTAATTTGCTGGAAAGGCAGCTTAAAGAAGAATGGTGGCGCTCCATAAATACAACAAATACGTTCGAAACATTTTTTATTGATATGAAAAATACTTTTCAACTTTAATTAAGAACATTCATTGATAATCTTCATTTATTTATGAAGTGCTCTGGTTTAAAACGAAGTAAGATTTTTTATATAATAATACGACATATACGACATTTTGTAGATAACATTTAGTGCGTAGATAGCATACGACACCGCTACTGAAAAATATCATTAAAACAATGATACAAGAATCCAATGAAAATATAGTCATTGTGTATGTAAGTGATATTCAAGAAAGAGTAGATATTATATTCGTTTCTGCTCGATAAAACTATAATTTCATAATTTTTTTTTTATGTTTCCATAAGACTTACTCGTATAAAATATATAATGAAGCTAAGTATTCGTTAAAAACATTAAATAAATCTTGTAGCTTGGTTTGATCAATGGAGTCAACTTAATTTCAACATTACTCTCGATGCATCAATCGTATAATCTCACGCCACTCGATGAAACCACAATTAATATGTCATATATTGAGCTGCACATGTTATTATGTCTAGATATTTTCACGTAAACTGAATATTTATACACGTATATACATGCTACATCCATATTATTTATAATATATATTTATACATTTATACGGCACATGTTATAGAATATTTTTATTTCTAGACATTTGTTTGAAAAAAAGTTAAAACGAGTTCGATGATTTGGTTTTCCTCAGAGAAATATTTTCCGCTCGTGCCAAAGGGCACTTTTTTATATCATAGCCGTATCACACGTGTCGCAATAAAATATGTATCGTACTCAAAGGGGACTAGGTGCGGTCATGTACATAATTCACATGTGGCAATTGTTCGATAAAATAATATATGCACAAATAACAGGTGACATAATGATGAGTGATAACAGACTAGTAAGTATAAATAGTATTGTTTCTATAAAGTAATATCATATGCTATAATATAAGTATAAAAAAAGTATATAATAATTTTATTTATTATCTATGGATATCTACAGTGGCATTGAAGTGTTTAAAATATAGGTACAAATGTCTATGTCCCTTCTTCTATTTTTTTTTTTTTTTTTAATTACACAATCAGATGCAAATCAAATAATCACATAAAGTTATAAATTATAACTTTATTTGAGCGTTTGATTAGAAAAGTCTAATGTATTTTTTGTTAATTCTAAAAATCTAATTGAAAGTACAATTGCTAAACTTCAAAAAATATCTGGATAAAATTGAAATAAAATAAAAATAAAAATTGATCAACTTCAACAAAAAAATCATGGCCTTATTATTTTGAAAAACGTAGCTAAAGTTTTGAATGAAAATAATGAAGTACAACTTATAGATAAATTTTCACCGGCTATGATTACTGATATACAATATTCTCCTGTGATTTCAGCTATCGTCGAATGTTCTTTTAGTACATATAAAAACATTTTAACCGATCGTCGTACAAATATGATACCAGAGCATATGGAACAAAATATAGTTGTTAACGGTTTTCAAAAATTTTCTTTATTAAAATTTAAAATAATTGAATATTAAACATTATTATTAATAATTTAATCAAACTTTTCTTAGCAAATAGTATTTTTACTATGTACCAATTTATATCAGGTTTTTGTATTATTTGCTTAATTATTTTGCATATTATATAATATATATTTATATCAGTTATTTTGTATTATGTGTTTAATTACTTTGAATATAAATGGATATTTTTAGTTCAGAATATTTTAATAAAAAAACATTTTTTTTTTTGCATAGTTTACTATTATTTTTTAAAAAATATTGGAAGAATATTTTCAACTTTTTAAGATAATATTAGCATCATATTTTGGCTATTTTAAAAGAATATAATTCCGGCCCCTAGTTATAAAATTAAAATTCTTTTAT
This sequence comes from Chaitophorus viminalis, assembly GCA_025469195.1. Lineage (NCBI taxonomy): Eukaryota > Metazoa > Arthropoda > Insecta > Hemiptera > Aphididae > Chaitophorus > Chaitophorus viminalis. The sequence goes on from JAIPRK010002046.1 coordinate 21,665, forward strand.
CTTAATTTTTAGCTGAATAAATATTGCAATACATGTCTTGCTTTGTTATGATTGTAAATATAGGTAAGATGTGACTGATGAATTTTTATCAACAATATGTAATCCAACTGGTGTAAGTTATTATTATTTAAATAATCCTAATATAAAATAGTATAAAACTTAATGATTACCCAAATACTACATGAATAATAATATCAATGAATCTTTAATAGGCTTCCAATCGACAAAATCTACTATCATATCTGTCTTAGACTTTTATAAATTAAGTGATCGGCGTATATGGATATCTGTAAGTAAATCGCTTTAAGTGGTGTATAAAGTGGTAAGTACGCGTATCAACACAATAATAATAATAACAACAATTAATAATAATAATGTTATCGTGCACCGAGCTGTAAACAACAGTGGTTTCGTGGTGCTACGGTCAAATCGAGATTACGCGAGATATATTCATAAATAATGTAAGGTACCCATGGCACATGCACAACATTATAGGCTTGTAGGTTCCAGTATTATATTATTATTATTTATTATTATAGTGGTAGCAGCAGCGACGACGTTTTGACACTATAATATTATTATTAAATTGTATCGTCCCCGCACTATTTTAACTACTACTTTTTATTAGTATCGCGGTATTCGCGCAACAACGTGTAAATTACACGTGATGTGTGAGCCGATCACTTTTGAATATCCGTCGAGGGAAATGAGAGGCATGCCACATTGCCACCGCCCACCGATTTAGTAACGGAAAAATAAACACCAATAACAACAGAATCAGTGATAATAATAATGATATTATTGATAGCGATAATAATTATACTAGTAATAATAATCTCGTCGAATATTGTAGGGCACGGGACGATCAAGGCGCGGGATGCCGACCGCCGCCGTTGCACGGAATATCTGAGGATGAATTCAACGTGTCATCGTTTATCACAAATATAATATTAATACCACCGAAATCGATTCACTTTGTTTAATTAGTTTTTTTCTACCGAAAACGATTTCAGCAGCGGATGCTTTCCTTCCCAGAAAATATTCTTTTCTTGCCAAACCGATAACCCTCACGTAATTAGTTGAAACCACTAAACTCCTAAAAAACGTTCGTCAATGTTTTGGCATAGTAATGCATACCATTACATTATTTATATTATTGTATAATAAGTCCTTTTAAAAGGTGTTAGAGTAATTTTATATGACCAAAGTGATATTGTATTAATATATATATAGCCACAATAATTTATCGTCGTACAAAACACAAAAATGATTTACTCGAAAAAAAAATTTTGTTCAGTAAGTTCAGTAAAAGTTGATTTTTTAAAATTTTTAAAGTAAAAATCATAAAAAATAATTAGTGCCGCTGCACTAGGGAATTAGTTTTTATTCTATTTATCTATTGTTGTGTTTTGTTTGTTTGTTGTTAAAAAATAAAGAATCATATTTAATATAAAATATTATAAATATTGTAAAAAAACTTATTCTTTTATTATTTGTTTTTTTTTTAAATCATAATAATAAATTACTGTTAACATTAATTAGTTTGTAACTTTCAATTTGTTTCATATTATTTATTTATAATTTTAACAATGTCAATATTTATTTTGACTTTCAGTTAGTTATGCTTATGGTATTTCTATGATAATATTCGACTTAATTCTTGCACCTCTTTATTCATATTTAATTTTTCTTCTACCTTACAAGTTTTCATTTAGACTAGAATTTAATTCTTCTATTAAATAAAAACTTTTATTTTTACATCTTAGATTACACCATAGTGTTCGTACAAACATTATAATTTAAAACTATAAGATCTGATTAAAAGTTTTCTTATTTTTTTAGATTGAACTCAAAAATCACACTTTGATCACAAAAAAAAATTTACATCATGTTTGTAACAAGTCGTGAAAACAATAAATTGAGAGTTCTAAAGTTGTTGTGATGAGAATAATATTAATATCTACTATATTTTTTTAAAATATTACATTTGAACAGAAAATAAAATAAAATCTGTTAAAAAATAATTATAATAGTGCACATTTTGATAGCACACTATTTGCACAGTGAAAAAATATGATAAAAATATAAGGCTCTTCAAACACGAAATTTTCATAAGCATATCAATCGATACGACAAAACCTAATACGACCTAATGGGCCACGTTGATAAAATTTTAATTAAATTATATATCTACTGTCATATATCGCTCTTTCGAGGGTGACGCTCTACAAAATAAAAATATAAACAAATCAAATAGAATAAAATATAATCACAATATGATAAAGACAAATAAAAACAAATATAAAATGAATGCGTCTTTCGGGTTGCAGTACACATACACACCTCGATCCAAGACACCGCCGTACTCTCCTAGTCGCGACGTTGGCCGTTTTATTTAAATTTACAAAACCCTTTCTCAGTTCATTTGCTTCATTGGTTATAATATCATATTGTTAATATTACATTTTTTTTTAGTGCTGGCATATACGACATTACATATACTTTTTTATTTTACAATATTTTGAAATGTATCTTTTAAGCTTATGATAGTTCTTTATTGCTACACATCTAATCGTGTATAGAAAATGAAAATATGTATTAGTGTTTTAGTGGTATAAAAGTAAGATTACAAGTGTATATAAAAATGACAATTTATAATATTGAATTAATATTATATTATGCTGTATTGTATATTATAATAATTTAATGTTTAAATACGAGAATCCATTCGAACAAAACATAATTAAATGATATTTTTTGATGTTTGTGTATAAATTCCTTATATTTTCGCTATACTATTTTAAACTTGTAAGTTTGTAAAATTAACATTGTAAAAACATTTTTTATGTTGAGAAATATTTATTAATATATCACAAAAACGTATATTTTTGAAATTAATTTATTTGCATATAAGTTGAATTTGTTTGAAGCCACCGAAAACCAATATTGAATACCACAGCCCCTTACAAGGCTCCGTGCGTTACACGCCATGGTGTATAATATAGACCAAATATCAAATATTTTACCCAGTATTAATATTCCACAGGTACGTCATACATTCATCGCACGTGCTTACATTAACATGCTAATGGCAATTATTTGTAATTATTAACAAACGTAGTTTAAAAACTAAATTTCGTCTCAGATGGTAGAGAAAACGTTTCCCGACAAGTTAATACGTATACAGTGGACAGTTTAATGTGGACACGTTGGTACCAACCCTGTTTGCACGCATTTAGCAATTTATCATATAAATCGAGATTGGTTTAAAAACACAAAAATCTATGATATCAAATAAAGTTATTATTTTACACACGATTTTTGCAACGTATAATTTTTGGCTGTTTTACGTTATGAACTGCCTGAAGGAAGCGATTTCACTTGGTCCAAAAAAACGATTTTTTTTCTTAACGGAGAGTTCTTTTCGAAACATTTAGTGTCACGTTGAAAATCACGTTAAAACTGCGGACATTATTGCGTTAGATAATGTGTAAGAACACTTCTATGAATTTAGCTAACAAAATCCCATTACCAAAAGTTTAAATGGTAAAGATTTTTATTATTTTTGATAAACTGATCAATCTCATAGATATGACATAATTGTAAAGTATGTACCTATTCGGCTATAACACGGTTCTGCAAACTTTGCGGAATAGTGTTGATTTTAATAGCCACTGATATACATACACGACTCCGCAAATTTAATATATATATATACACGATTCCATATAATTTTAAATGCAACGTTACCATTCCGAAAACAAAATCTATATTTTCACGGCGCGTCAAAATTGCTCTAGTGTACTCGTATAATGAAATAACGATGGTATGACGAATATTTCGATAGAACGTATAACATAACGCATTAAACGTATATGAGTTTGTTATATCATCGTTTATAAGATTAGATTTTATGACATCAATATTATCAAATACCAATTGTTAAAAGTCCATCATTTATATGAAGTATTAGATAAATGCCAATTATGTTACACAATATAAACCTATAGCTACAGCCTACAAGTATTATATATATATATATATATAAATATAATATACAATTATTTCCAATATTTTCCCAAATCCTAACATTTACAGGTGAAATCAATTTAGTCAGTGACATACTTCCAATTTGACAACATTAAATAATTATTTAAAAAAAAAATGATCGGTTCGCGTATTGAGTTAATTACTTCCGAGCGAGGAAAAGAGTTAGCTTTAGTAAGTTTATATAAACACAGATTTGTTGGTTATCGAAAAAAAGATGGTGCTCTGAAATGGAGGTGTTCAACTAATAAAAATTGTACGGCGATCATTTTTTCTACGCCTAAGAAGATACTTGTTTGCGACGTTTCTGGCAGCCATCACCATGATGCAGATCCTCAACCAAAATTAAATAGGCAAGTTTTGAGAGAAAACTGCAAACGAAAGGCAGAAGAATCTATTTCATGCAGGCCAGTAAAAATTATTAAGAACAGAATTACTTAAAACACAATTAGCTATTAAATGTTCAGATATTACATCGGTAAGAAAGGCTATGTACGATAAACGCCGAAAAATAATGTCCACGCTACCCAAATCGCTAAACAATGGTTTAGAACAGCTAAGAAATTTACAATTAGGCAATAGCTTTATGTACAAAAACCAACTATTTATTCATGCTTCACCAAATGAACAATTTGTTTGTATAACAACGGCTAATAATATTTCATTTTTAATAAAAAATTCTACCGAATTATTCGGTGATGGTACATTTCAGTATTGCCCTAAATATTTTATGCAGCTATGCACAATGCACGGGTTAAAAAGTGGATACTCATTCCGTTAGCATATTTTTTTTTAAAAGACAAAAGTCAAAGTACTTATATTAAAATGTGGCAATTTATGAAAAAAATTTGTTTTGAAATGACTTCATGTGTATTTAATTTTAAAACACTTCATATTGACTTCGATTTTGCTGTCCACCAATCAGTAATCATAGTTTTCCCCGATGTCAGTATAAAAGGATGCAGATTTCATTTAGGACAAGCATGGTGGAGAAAAATAAGAACTTTGTAATAATTTTAATTAATTTAACAATTTTTATACTTCAGATTTTTCAATTAAATATTATTTTTTAGATCCAAAGTGAGAAATCTTTAAGAGAAGCCTATACTACAGCAAATAATGATCTTGGAAAGTGGTTAAAACATATTTTTGGTTTACCATTTCTATCAAGCAATGATGTTGAAGATGCATTTGCAGATTTAATAAGTAAATGTCCTGATGAGTCTGGTTTTGTATTTTCTGATTATGTTTTAAACAATTATATTGACAAAGACTGTCCTTTTCCACCACTAATATGGGCTGAAGAACCATCAAAAAATCCAAGGTAGGTTCTATAATTATTATTTAAACTGTATAATTTTTTTATAAATTTTATAATATTATTATAACGTTATCACAGAACAATAAATGCAGCCGAAAGTTTTCATCGAACATACAATGGCCAATTTTACTACTCACATCCACCCATTTATTCAGTGCTAACAGTCTTACAGTCCGAAACAGATATAAAAATATATTCAATTATTTCTAATAATGAAAAAAAGAAAATGACTCTTAGAGAAACAGAACGCATTGAAACTATTATTAGAGCATATGATAAGTATAAATCTTGTAAATCCCAAGATCATTTATTATATTATTTATCACTAACTGGCCATACTTATCAAGGTAAATCATTAAAATTCATATTACATATATTTTTAAAACTTACATATTAAAATTTTTATTTACATACATCATATATTTTATATATTATTATAACTTTTTTTAATAAATTGCTATATAGCTTTAATTTATCTACATCATCTACAAAATCACTCGGCCCTTACAATAATATAGATTATGTTTTCGGAATGGCAATGTTGCATTTAAAATTATGCGGAATCGTGTATATATATATATATATATATATTAAATTTGCGGAATCGTGTATGTATATCAATGGCTATTAAAATCAACACTATTCCGCAAAGTTTGCGGAATCGTTCTCCACCGACCTATTCTATCGCTATGATAAAATATACCCACATAAACCGAATCGAGTGCTCATATCATGTGGTTTTTTTTTAACCTTGTATACATTTGTATCGGGACCAGACCATTTTGCTCATATTATGCGGATGCCCATGTTAACCAGTGCCCACATCAGGCGGAATCCACTGTATATATATATGTATACATTATACATTATAATGCATAATTTTCACTCCGCGTGGATCGCAATAAAGACGTACGCGATACAGTGAAATACCGTGATTCCGTCGAAAAGACTAATAATTTAACATAAGAGATTGAAATGTTGTTCACGAAAACGTACGTTACTCATAGCGTCTCGTCCGGAGCAGGCGCGGAGTAAAGCACGTCGAAGCTAAATTTTTGTCGTGTGCCCTGGACGGAGGGGGGCGTGTGCCTCATCGGACGTGAAATGTTTGCGTTGCGGTCGACAACCGTTTAAGAAGCGATTGCAAAAATTACTTCACGGGCAGTTAACCCAGGTATGGTTCGGAGGAGACAAGCAGCGTGTAAGCAGAGAAAGTGCATGAGCGTGTATGCGTGCGTGTGTGTGTGTGTGTGTGTGTGTGTGTGTGTGTGTGTGTGTGTGTGTGTGTGGTTGTGTATGTGTGTTTGTCTTTTAATGGACCGATGTTGTTCTCGACGGCGGTGGTCGGGTCCGTAGCATAGCAGCGACGTGCGGCGAAGGAGCGATTTTTCGGGATCATGTGAAACGGGTGGGCGACGACGGGCGTGGATTTATGTGCACCGGTGAATGTATTGCGCGCGGACCTGCTATTAATCTAAGTCAAACCGGAGCACGGAGAGCCCCGCCGAAGGGATCTTTTTCACAGCAATCTTCACCCCTCCCCCCCCGCATAACAACCACTGCAGCGGTATACGTCGTGTTTTATTATTATTATTATTATTATTATTACTATTATTGTACGTATATACACTCGTGTTTATCGTGCTCCGGCTATACAGCGGCCCTTCTCTCGAGGATCGACTGTTGACGACAGTGCGTGGGACTATCACGCCGCACGGGTAAAACATACATGCATGCTATAGCGGAACACTCCAAACGTCTCCAGATTCCAGTTAGCGCAAACATTGGGTACCATGCGAATCACGAGCTTTTCGTGTTTGTCCATAACGTCTACGCAAAATACTATCTGTACTCTCTGTATAGTATATACGAATATGCACAAACACTCACACACACACACACACGCACGCACGCACACGCACGCACACGCACGCACGCACGCACGCACGCACGTACTCTACTTATTTCCGTACCTAAGCATTTAACGGTTCCAGCTGCTTCTGGTTTACCACTAAGGCATTTAGTATGTATAACTATTACAGTGTTGGGCAATATTCACTGCGAATTTAAAATATTTCAATTTTGTTTAAATAAAGACAATGTGAACGAGTTGATTTTTTTCGATTACAATGATTATTATTATTAGAATCTATTAAGTATTAATATTGAATAGTAAAATTGTATTTTAGGTCAATGTCGTGTCGTACTTTGATGATAACCATCATAGCCAGTTCACCCGAAGTTTCGGTAAATACAACGTCTATTATCGTGTTAATATTAAAAATGTGGTGAATGGGATTTTAATCTACCCTTAATATCTGTTATCCTAACATTTGAAAATGTATTGAAATATATTAAAAAGATGAATCATAAAAGCAAATAGAAATAAACAATGTTTCATTTATATTAATGTACATGAGCACAATATTGATTTTGTTATTATTTAACTTTGACTAAATATTCAAAATGTATTTTAATCACCGTAAATTGTCCACGCTCCGTTCTATAAATGAGCCTGATTTGCATTTATTCTGTAAATATGTACAGTAAATTGTCCTCGATCCCAATATAACACGTGACGCTCTTCAGCAAAGTATAATTATTTCAATATTTTAAACTTTTAACCAATTTCTAATAAATTAGGTTTGTTTAAATAAATATGTATAGTAATATTGATATAAAATTTAAATACATATAAATATCGATAATAATGTATACGAACTAAGACCTTCTTAATAACTTTTGTGAAACCTTGTCATGATTATATAACACTTTCAAAATGAGAAACAAGAAAAACATAAGACGTCTTATAACGCGTGTACTAAGACAGCAAATATTACGCAGATATTATTTTTTAATCTCTACTGAAAGTCTGAAAATTATTGACACAGTTTACAAATATCGTACACAAATGAATTATAATGCGTAAGAACAATAAAAGTATAAATAGGAAAAATAAAATGCAAATAAAATATTCAAAGAGCAAAATATAACATTTATCATTTGGTCAGGTAGTTCATGCGTTTTTTAAGTTTTTACATGTAAGAAAATATATGTTACTTTTGAGTGAAAGTCTGATTTAGGATATGTCGTATACGCCGATTGGATCGATGTATCGACATGCACAAAAGAAATTTTATCAATACTTAAAAGAGCATAAACTTCCTATGGTGATCGAGTCACACGATCACCATAAGAGTCCTTTATTTTCTTTTGTCTTCTGTCTTTATATTCTACATACAATATGTAAACTTACTAACTAAGATGATTTTTAAATATTATTACATTTTAAATATACGTAAACTTACTGACTAGGATAATTCTAACAATATTAAATTTCTAGTGTATATCCTGTTGGACGATAGTTCCCACGACCTAACTATAATTTGTTCAGCGCTATTTTAGCGCTGATTTGTTAAAATTGCCTAATACTACAGTCCCTATTGTTAAATAAAAATATGCCCTCATATTTTATATTATTAAAACCTATATATTAAAATTATATAAATTAAATTAAAATTTTGTGTGAGTGTATATAAAAATTACTTTTGTTACAATTTCCTATAGAGAGAGAAAAGGTATATATATTTATTATATTTATATTTTCATTATCTGGGAATGATATTTTACATTACCCTTTTTTGTTTAATGCAACTATGACATGGTTTTATTTGTTTTTGTATAATTTAAATAATTTGTATAATCTAATGATAACAAATTCTCATTTGTTACTCGTATGCATGTTTATTTTTGTTTTGTGAGGCTTGTATCTTTTTTTTTTTGTTCAGCTAGCTGATTTTCACACTTAAGGTTTTGTCTGAGTACTAAATTTGCTTCCTATAGCAATTTTACCGATGTCAAAGATGTCTTTATAGCTACATTTATATTTCTTCTCTCTCTGGTTATATGGAAATAGAAAAATAATAATGTCCTACAAATCTACCTGGAACTCTCATTCCTTGCTCATGTTATCTTATAATTAAAACACCTACGTATACATATACATTTTTTTTTTATCGTGAATACGCATTCTCGCATATAACATTAATATTAGTGAGTCTGAGACCATTCGCGTAACAGGAATATTTCGGATTCCATAATGAAATTGATCATCATCGTTCGTCCTTGTGTTGCGGCGTTTGATTATTTTCAAAGTAATAAAATTGTTCAGTGAATTTGCAATTACGGAGCATCTTTTGTCATTGATCGGTACGTACCATTGGTCCGGGGCTGATTTTTGTTGAAGTGTGATGTTCCAGTTCCGTTGGCTTGATCCATAAATTCATTTACATAATTTTTTTTGTAAGTAAGTAAGGTATACATTAGGTATAAAATATAATTTTAAATTAACAAAAAAAAAAAGTATATATATTTAATGACTATAGTTGTAAATGTAAACAAAAATGTTTTAGTATATTATTACAACTGTATTTTTTTATTATTTTGTTTTGTTTTGTTTTTTTTTTTTTTTTTTAAATATAACAATTGATTAAAATCGTATTGCTATTGCCTATTATACAACAAAATTTAAATGGTGGTGTTTAATGTGATTGCTGTCAGGTCCTGGAACTAAATATATGTATGTATATATTATAGCGAACTGAAACATATTCTAAAACATAATATTATTATCAAATAATTTTTATTGTTAAATTTTTATTTAAATGATCATTTTGTTAGTAATTATATTATTGTTATTATTTAATTTTAATTTTATATACAGTTTTTTTTGTCTAGTCTATCGGTAAATGGTTTTAGTCTTTGAACATG